>APFE030826894.1:40828-95046 GCA_000404065.3 Pinus taeda | reverse complement strand
ATGCAATATCCACCGCCTCTGCCCAGAATTCCTGTCCTAACCCGGCACCACTGAGCATGCTTCTTGCCCTTTCCATCAACGTCTTGTTCATTCTTTCTGCGACTCCATTTTGCCGAGGTGTATATGGAGTAGTCTTCTGTCGTGCTATACCACACTTCTTACAGAATTCTTCAAATTCCTTGCTGCAGAATTCTCCACCATTATCTGTCCTCAGTACCTTTATCTTCTTCTCTGTCTGATTTTCCACCAGAGCCTTAAATTCTTTAAACCTGTCAAAGACTTCAAATTTCTTCTTAAGGAAATATATCATGTATTCCTTGAGAAGTCATCTATAAATGATACATAGTACACAGACTTACCCAGTGATGGAACCTTCACAGGTCCAAACACATCACTGTGCACAAGCTCTAATATTTGTTTCGCCCTTTTACCACCAGAGGGGAAACTCACACAATTCTGCTTCATGTATACACAATTTTCACAGAAATCAAAATCCAGAGAGCTATTACTCATACCTTTTACCATACCTTTACCATGAAGTATTTGAAGGTCCTTCTCTCCAATATGTCCAAGCCTTTGATGCCATAACATGTTCTTCTCTCTAGAGACCACTAGATTTTCAGCTCCTCTTTCAGGAACCATAGAACTGTTGCACCCATCAACAACAGTGCTACCTTGCAGCTTGTACAGAGTTCCAATCCAGACTCCCCGCATCAATACTAGTGCTCCCCGAACCATCTTGCAAGTATCTTTCTCAAACACTATATTTACACGTGTATCATCCAACTTGCTTACAGAAATCAGATTTCTGGCCAATGCAGGAATATGCAGAACACCCGAAAGTGTTCTAACCCTTCCACCTTGCAACCTCAACTTTACTTTTCCGCGACCAATTATTCTAGCCTTCCTGTCATCCCCGAAGAATACATCACCACCATCGCATTTCTCATACTCACAGAACCACTCTCTATGGGGAGTGAAGTGAAAGGATGCACCTGAGTCAGTCAACCATGCCTCATGATCTACATGTGTACTTGAAGAAGCCAAGTACACATCCCCACCTTCATCTGAGGTGGTTTTTGCCTCTACAAAAGGAACATCATCAGATGCCTTTCCTTTATCAGGAGCTTTAGATTTACATTCCCTTTTGAAGTGCCCTTCCTTTCTACATTTCCAACACACCACCTTTATAGGTTTTCCTGGAGATTTAGGTCTCCCACTCGATGACTTATTTTTGTTTCTGTTCTGGGACCGTCCTCGTACAGACAAGGCATCACCATTCTGGCTCTCCATATTTTTCCATCTCATCTCCTCTGTCAGCAAGGCTGAGACTATTTCATCAAACTGCAAGGCAGTTGCATTGCTACCTATTGCAATAACCATACTATCCCACGAATCTGGTAGAGAACACAACAAACTGATGCACTTATCTTCATCTGAAATTTTAATATCAACAGATGCTAACTGACTTATCACAGTATTAAATGCGTTCAGATGCTCTGTCATCGAGTCTCCATCTTTCATCCTCAAGTTACACAGCTTTTTATGTAAAAACATTTTATTCACCAGAGACTTAGATTGGTACAAAGTCCCTCACTAGTCCCACAAAGCCTTCGTCGTAGTTGAATCTGAGACACACAATCGTATTGTGCTTTTTTCCTTCTGATCCAACTTCTTCCATTCTTCATCGGTCACTTCCGTTGGTTTAGTACCCAAATCTACTGTGATCCACTGATCTTTATCCACCAACAGATCCTCCATATTGAGTTTCCACAACTCAAAACTCTGACCATTAAATTTCTCGATCTCTATCTTTCCACTGCTCGCCATCCTCTTTTACCACCAAAATCGACCTCGCAGATCTCCCACTGAACAGGGTCTACCATAGGCTTGAGCGAAACCCCTCAGCAACAAAGGCATCCTGTTGAAGCCAAAACAGCTCTGATACCAAATGTAGGTTTTAACCCCATACAGAAATTACCTTCATATGAATTCTAAAACACAGAAAATAAACATTGCGAGAGAATAACACATAAAATACATATACACAAAGATTTTCCCTTGGACCACAAAACTAGGACTACCAGCTTGATTTTTCATTATATTCCTTTCAATGTTACAATACATATATATACATGCCGAAGCATCCAATACCATGGCCGAAAACCATCGCGTCCAAAGCCATGGACCGAAAACCATAGGTAGGTTCGCCCAACCTAATATAGGGTCCAAAAAAAAAATTCACGGGGCGCTGCCCTAGACCCTGTAGAGGGGGTTACCCACCCCCCTCAAACCCCCCTATGACGCCCCTACTATGCAATCGAAGGGGGGGGCTCCACCCCCCCTCTAACCCCCTGGTTCACTACGTAGGTTAGTCGTGGAAAGAATATAACACAACCCAACAATAAGTAATAGCCAAAACAAGAATTTTTCATGGTTCTTCTTCAAAGAAACAATGATTTAGCCTAAGTTTCTCTATTTCTATGGTGGTGGTTCCTAAGAGGTGACAAAAAAAATATGTGGATCATTGCCAATTCATTTTAGGCCCTTTACAGATTGGTAGTCAACTCACCAACTACTAAAATTTGTTAAATTTACAATCAAGATTCACTCACTCACTCATTGAATCTATAAAGGTTATTTTTATTCTATTCTTTGTTCTACTAGTGAGGGTTTCCTTTACCATTTGTATTCTTTGTGGTTGATTTGTAGACCCAAATACTCTCTTACCCTCTTGCGAAAACTTCTGCTCAATCTTAATAGGATATTGATAAGCTACTCATGGTGAATAAATACCTAGAAATTGTTGTTTTTTATTCAATATACCTCATAAGCCATTATGGTATTTTAAGCCACATGCCATCAAATCCCTTAATACATAGAATTGAACACGTGATATGCAAGATATGAAGGTACTTTGACACTGTCTAGTCCTTTTACTGGAGAAAAAGTATTCATCTTATGCATTAGTCATTCTAGTTTCCAATTGGGTAAAATTAATCCTTGAGAACATCACCAAGTGAGTTATGTCCCAAAACTTTAGATTCATCTTTTACATGTTCCATATAATAAGTGTCCTGCCAATTTTTTTTGGATAAAAACAAGGGACTTAAGGAAAACAAAGGTTTGTTTTTTATTGTTAATTTTTTTTCTAAATGCAATAATAACTTTATAACATATTTACTTATTTTCCCATTTTGAAAAATATTTGTATTTATCTTAAATTTAAACCAAGAAATATCAAAGTTAATTTTGAAGAACATTGAATTATACAAATTTGAGATTTTTAAAAAATAATAAAAATTGTTGAAGATGAGATTGTCACTAGCCATCCCATGTCAATATTGCTTCTAATTGGTGATCCATCCATTTCCTAGGATTTTTGGTTTCATAGAATCATATGAAATGAAAACATAGTCAATCAATAGAATTTTAGGGGGTGTTTCATATACAAGGGTAGTTTAAATAGATGATGAATTTTCCTAGTGTCATTTTGATGGATTTTAGCGAATTTTTTTGGAAATCTAGATTACGATTATCAAATTTTGAAGACTCCTAAGATTCTTGAAGATGGTAAATCCAATTTCATTATTAAAAACAATTTAAACACTCACAATTCAATTTTTTTGAAAAAAAATCGCTAAATTCTAACAAAAATATTGTTGTCAACTTAGTTAAACAAGTCCTCTCTTTCTTTTATATATTCATTCCACATATCACTTCGATATATACACACTACCTCTACAAAAATCAAAATCCCATATATAATATGTGGTATTAATTAAGTTGCGTTCCGATTTATAAAAAAATATTCAGGAACTCCCTGGGTAGCATACAAAAATCAAAGTCCCTTACTATAATATGTGGGGTTAGTTAAGTTGGTTTCAGATTTGAAGCATTGCTGCTGGGCGATCTACTGCTAGATCCAAGGCTTTTTCTTCAGATATGACGGCTTGGGAATCATGGTGGTCGATGAGATTTGAACCATTGCGAGCGTGACAATCTTTGGCAAAGTCTTCCACCTTGGGATGCTTGGAATTGATCTTATTATTAGCACTGTTAACGAGTCTCACCACGATCTCCTGAGCTCTCTGCTTGGCGATCTGGACTTCATTAAACATGGACAACATTGTAAGAAACACTTTGACTCTGATTCCAGATGGCTCCCTGCTTCGCGAAGATAGTTGTTGGCTCAGCTCTGTCTGCCTCTGGGGGGAAAGCTCCTACCCATATCGTCAGTGAAGCCCCAACTCTCACTGTCTAGGTGGTCCAAGCCTCACTCGATGAGGCTTTGAAGTTTTCTGAAAGTGCCCTAATCTGCCAGTTCAATGGTTTTTGGTCGCGGCTGACAGCTCTCCATAGTTGGATCTCGAAGGTATGGAAGCCTGTCATTTCTGATCAAATTAATATCTACCACTGTTCTAGGGGTTTCTTTATAGTGGATTTTGAAAACCCTAAAAGCAGACAATGTATTCTAGATTCCAGCCCTTGGTTTTGGGAAAAC
Organism: Pinus taeda; assembly: GCA_000404065.3. Classification (NCBI taxonomy): domain Eukaryota; kingdom Viridiplantae; phylum Streptophyta; class Pinopsida; order Pinales; family Pinaceae; genus Pinus; species Pinus taeda. The sequence goes on along the minus strand of APFE030826894.1, from coordinate 90,542 downwards.
TCAGGTCTATTCATGAAGCCGTGGAACCCATCATTCGATCCCTTAACAACAGTCATAACCTCAGCACCAGTTTGGGTGAGATTGCCAAACCTACCCTTGCATCTCTGGAATTTCTCCTAACTACAAGCCATTGGAAATGAAATTGGGAAATTTTACTCCAGGTGCCCATAAACAGAGGAATATGCCAGAACCACCTATGCACGCATATGTGTGGAAATGGACTTCAGCACCAGATTCCCAGCTAAAATAAACCTAACAAGTAAAGACTATGTGTGGAACCAGAAACTCGATTATGAAAGTGTCCTCTTCAGATGTTGATCCTGCTTTGAGACGGGCCATCTAGCCAAAAATTGCCCAAAAGCCTCCCAGAAAAAATTATGCTAGAAAGAATCACCACAAATCTACATGGTGGGAAGGAGCACAAAAAGAACATTACACTGTCATCAAGGAAGAATACTCTCCAGAAAACTCTGAATCGCAAGAAATCAGGCAAGAAAGAACAACTCTCAAGACAAGCATGGGGAAAGCCCCACCCAACAGCAAAAAAGTGATCTCGACAACCCCTCAAGCATCAAAGCAGATCTCCCAAACCAAACTTCTTCTCCGACTATATTCAAAAGGACGAACACAACAGATTGCGAAGCTAAGACACCAATGTCCCAAGAATCAGAAGAGATGAAGGAGATGCAAAATAAAGGAATTTGGAAGACCGTAGAGAAAAAAAAAGAAATCTACAACACCAATCTCGCCAAGAATGACGAGGAGCCAAACAATTAAGAACTAAGAAAATTGTCGGTCAGATAGACCAATTTGGTCTCAGTTGATGTTAACCACCACCACCATCATCATCATAAAAAATATTCAGGAACTCGCTGGGTATCATTATAATTTTTAATAACTAATATTATAATCGTGGAAATGGATTGAAATACTTTTATTAATATAGATTTATTTTAAATACATATTTAACATGAGTCGAGTTCAATTTTTTCGCGTGATTTTTTTTATGAGCCGATATTATTTAAATGTTTTTTTTTTGTTAACATGAGGAAAATTTCAATTTTGATGATGGACGAACAAGATTACACATCATACTGGATTGTAGAATGAGCTTCTCGGCTCAATTTATGAATTTAAACATATTAAATACAATTAGGATCATATGACATAATTGTTTAAATTATTTATTAATTCAAGATAATTTTTTCTAATAAATGTTTTTTAAATGGTAAATGGTTTAAAATAATATATTTAAGATAAGTTTTATTTCATATAAATATATAATTATTCAGATTTTTTAAAATAAATTATTATTATATTAAAAAACAAAATTTATTTTTTTATAAAATACATAATTAATTAAGATGGTTTTCCTTAATTTTATTTCAAAAAGGAAACAAAATTACATTTTGCATATGCTTATAAGCATTTAGAAAGAGCCACTAAAAAGATTTCGAAAAGAAACAAAAACTAAAATAAAAATAACCATGTAAGACCCTTCATTAGAAAGAAAAAAAAAAACATGTAGACCCTCTTCATCAAGTGTGCTCACTAATAATAGGTTTCATGCCAAACTTGCAATGTGCAAAAAGACAATTATCTCCTTTACTTTGTCATCAGGGAATTTGATTAAGACTTTAGCATGACCAACTATGTTTAGAGGAGAGTCATCCCCAAGGTATACCATCTCAGTATCATATTTCTCATACACTAAAAACCAAACAAATGGGAAGTCATATGGAAGGAAGCTCCAGAGTCTATCAACCATGCACTGTAAGCCTACATGAGTTATCAAAGCTACAACAAAGACATCTCCACCGTCCTCTTGAGAAGCCGCTTTAGACCCATCATTAAAATCATCATTTTCCTTCTTCTTTTTCTTCTTCCTTGAAATACCTTCTAAAATCCATGACCTTGTTGCAATTCCAACATTTTTCTTGGACTTTATAGGAGACTTATGACTAATAGTGGTTACCAATGCAATTTCACCAACATATATAGGGATTCATGCAAATCTAAGGAAACTATGTGGAGTTGTTAGTAAGGGCAGAGGTTCAATGGGAAAGAGCTCATTATAGAGGGGTCCACTAATTTCTCTTCAAAATCCACCTCATGCTACTTGTTGGGGGTGCAAAGGAATTCATCGCTAAAATGATTTCCATAACTTAGAACCACACAAAGAGAAGTCATTGAGCAAAAGAGTGGGTAGTAACGATCACACTTACGTGGTAATTGATAATCATGAAGTTGAACATTAAACCAATATGTTGGAGGCTTCTAGTGTGATAAATAATATGAAAGTTACAATTATATTTTATTCTAATGTAATAGATAGTTTCATTTCATCACATGCATTAGAAACATGTGGCTTGACAACCTATGACCATGATGAATTTAAACAAGTTGAGATGGATTCTAGGGTAAGGCAAGTGGGAGGACCTAGTATTAACTAATCTTTGGTATAACTAGGGGTGTGTTCAACAAAGCTGAAGGAGTATGTCACTGTCGTTGGGATGTTCCATGTAATCATCACAATGATTAGATAGAAGTTTATCAAACTTTTGAGAAATACTTCAAAAATAAAGTGATATATTTAGATTATGTAGGATGATCAATTGAAATCTATTGTGTCATAAGGGAAATATTGCTAAGATTGAACTCAACAATGAAGGAACCATAACATTACCAATGGCTAGAATTTTAGAGCTTAAGTAACCCAACACTTTGCTTTAGGTATTGTTTAATCTAGCTTTTTTTTTTAGTTTTTAAAATTCTAAATTATGTTACCTTTTTCTCTGTTTGTCTAGATGATCATTTACCTCTTTTATTCTCCTCTTCTATATTAATTGTTAGGCTACACTCTTCTCACGGTTTTTTTTTTTTTTTTTTTTTTTTTTTTTTTTTTTTTTTTTTTTTTTTTTTTTTTTTTTTTTTTTTTTTTTTTTTTTTTTTTTTTTTTTTTTTTTTTTTTCAGAGGAAAAATCACAATTTTATTCATAATGAACAAAATTACATATTGTAGATTCTAAAAAGCACATGCATAAAATAACAGAACATGGAGTCCAAGATCAATAGAAACTCATCTGAGAGTTAACACTAGTCTAATCTTTTCTACTTTTCTTTTTTTCCACTTTCTACCAACCACTAGAGTTTGGCATGGATGATACACTAGTCATTTGATTCTTTTTTACATTTACCGAGATTCCTTTATCAGAATATGAACTTTCTGATGCATGAATTCGTTTGGTACCACTTAATTATTTTTTAGATCTAATCATATCAATCTGTTGTTATTGAACGGAATACATTGGAACTAATGCAAAATTATGCTCGGCCTCGTCCTTTTGCGAGGTATCCTAGGATTTTTAATCATTTATGTTTGTGGTGTTTTTTGGGGTGTCTGCAACTTCTGATTCTTCTTCCTGATTCTCTGAAAACTGCCAACCTTTTGGCTTTTGAGGTTGTCTCTTTTTTTCTTTTGGGATATTTTTTAACTTGAGGACACACGTTTTGAAGATGGCATGTTTGAAGACATGTACGATAGCAAAAAGTTGTATTCTAATAGTCAAGGGGTTGTGACCACTGCAGATTGTTGTGAAACAACAAAATGCGATCACGTAAATCATTAGTAAGGTCTACTTCTACACAGATTCTAGAAAATTTGAAAATGCATTTTGAGACTCGATCTACATCCACCTTTAAGAATTTCCCCAATGAGTTCCCATTTTCTTCTAATATTTTGTGATTCGAATAATGCAATGGTATATTATGTAACCTGGCCCATCTCTCCACTCATCTTCTCTCTCTTCCCTCCTCTCCTCTCTCCCTCACTTTCTCTCCATCTATCCCTTCTCACTCCCTCTCTCTCTCCAACTCTATATATCTATGTCTTTCTTCTATCCTCCCTCTCTCTCCCCTTACAAATCCATCTCTCTCTCCCTCTCTCCTCCTCTCTCTCTATCCCCTCCTCTCTCTCTCTACTCCCATCACACACTCTCTTCTAACACTTGTAATAAAATGTGGATAATTAGAACATTTTAAGACTAAATTTTTCATGTTCTACCCTCAAAATTCTCAAGGCTAACAAAGTTTTAACAGTTTTCCAAAACTCCTAGTAAATTAATAATATTTATAATATCATTAATATTAGTATTTTAAAAATAATTAAATAATATTATTACAATTTATTAAATTAAGACCATTTTAATAATAATAATATAATCATTGCCCACGAGGCATAGAATAGATGGTGATGAGGTGTACTGTTAAGTCACTCTGTGATGTGAAGGTCACCAGTTCGAAACTCTACGGGAAAAAATCCAGTTATGTTAAGTGTTGGTGTGGCCTAGGCCGGGTGCGATCCCTGGGTGATTTTGACAACTTAGATTCCCTTGGGCCGCGTTTCTCAAGCCATCGATCAAGCATGATGAAATCATACCACTTCAAAATAATAAAAATAAATGCTATAATCATTATCCTAATAATATATAATATATTTGTATTTATATTATTGTTAATAATTATGATAATGTTAATATTAATACTTTGATAATACTCAAATAATATTATTACAATATATTACATTAATACTATTCTAATAATTGTGTCGAGAGGACAACCCAGTATAGGGTAGATGTGTAGGTGTAATGTAAGTATGTAAACAATTTTAAATGTGGACTCAATTAAAAGTGATATTGTGGATGAGTGTAAACATTTAAATGTTTTATCAACTAATAATAAAAAGTTAAAAGGACAACCCAATATGTTAGGGTCCTATAATTTATAAGATCAATAATCATTGAATAATTGCTTTCAGTTTTTTAGATTGTAAATAATATTGCTTTATGCAAATGATTTTCAAAAAAGAGAAAAATGAAAAGAGGGTATAAATACAAAAAATAGAAAAAAGGAAAGAGAAAAGAAATGATAAATGAACCCCACAAAAAAATGATTAAATGTGAAAGTGATGCTAGTCTAAGTGTCACTACTAGTCTTCTGGCTTTGTACGAATAAATTCATGAAATTGTGTGCAACTTGCCTAAATGTCACAATACATTTCTACTTGAAACCTACAATTTAATCATGTTCAAGAATTTTTCAATTTATATAAATTAGATTAGAGTAAATAACATAGCCAAACAATGTAATCTTGGCTAAGATTAGATAGGTAGAATAGGTGAATAAAGTTAATCCAACAGTCTAATCTGGATTAATGCAGTTGATTAGGTTAATTTAGTGTTTGGAAATAATTATTCTTATTCTTGTTAAGAATAAAAAATAGATTGTGTTTGCATGTTTAGATGCACCCTTATTTGCTTTTAAAATTTTCATTAGAATAAGAAATAATGGATTTTCGATGTAATTGGTTAAGTTGTTCATTGTCCAAAGTTTGGACTTTGGTATAAAGAGCATAAACCCAAAATTTCGTGGGGTCGACTGTTGTTAAACCCCGCCCACCTCATGATCCCCAATCATCCACCCATACAGATCTGACGACTTGTGATTGATTTTGGACCCCCCCACAACGACGCTCTTTAACGAAAAGGGTGGGGGGGGGGGGGGGGGGGGTGTCCGAAAAGTTTGTTTCATGCCCGTTACATGTCCCGTCCTGGTGATTTTGGACACCCCCCAACTAATACCATATACCACCTACCCCTACCCCAACTAATACCATATACCGCCTACCCCCCCCCCCCCCCACACTAATACCATATACAGCCTAGCCCCCACCCCTTCGAAAGCAGTTTTGACCCTGCATCCCTACCAACCGTCGCCTCCACATCCCTTATTAACTGCCAAGCCAATCATGCCACATGTCCTCTCCTTCCATCACTCTCATCAACGGTCCTGCTCCATTCACCCGCTTATCATCATCTGCCATGCCTACCACTGTTGCACCCACCTTTACTGTTCTTCCCATTTACCCGCACCATTATTGAAATTAATGCAACATTACGACCGTTAATCTAACGGTTACACCCGTTTGTGGCCTATTAAAATAAATTCTCACCCGTGACTACACCCTTTCTCCTTCGCCTTCTATTTTCGCACTCATATCCCAGTAGCCTTCAACGTCCATTGATCGTCTATGATAAATCTACATAGTTACTGCGACTAAAAGTTCCAAACAATTCCTGAAAACTCACTGTAGATTCCTTATGTCACATTCTTCCCCCTTTCATTTTGCTACTACAATGGCTCCCAAAGTTTCTAATGTAGTGAATCCTATGATTACTCCCCCTGTGGATTTAGACCACATTCTGCTCACTGACAGAGACTACAAGATAGCTGAAACACAATGTGAATTTGATCTCTTCGAATTATGTTGTTGGTTTCAGGATAACTACCTATATGAATCTAATGAAATCAATCTCTGGCAGTCTAGACTTCCTCTATTCGCCTTCCCCCAAGCTTATTACTTTCCTGAATTCTTCCTAAAATGCCATGCCTCTCACCTTTCAAGTAAGACGGCTATTATTTCCCCCAATGATGAAATTATCTTCACCATTACATTTGAGAGGATAAACCAAATGCTGCATGTCCCCCATAGTGATTCCCTTACCCCTTTTTCCCTTGATTCTCTTAGAGAAATCTATCAGAAGTTAACCTTCCCCTAGAGAGCTAGAATTTTCGAAGTTTTCCTCCCTGAAGACTCTCAACTCTCTAAGAAAAATCCTCCTTATCCCTCTTCTATGTTCCCTCAAAGGACCAGGCATATTATCTATCTCTTATCATCCATTCTTCTTTATTATTCAAATGAATGGGTAGATAAGCCTATTTTAGGCTTTCTATCCACCCTTTCTTCAGAAGAAGGACTATTAGTCACCTTTGATTGTGGTCACTTCTTAGCAAATGTAATTCATGAACAGTTCCTTGAGTATCTAACTGAAGGAATGCCCTGGTATTCTTCTATTCTCATGTATATGTTCATTTACTTTCAAACAGATAAGTTTCCCTTTGTAGTGCAGAATATTGATCAACAAGGAGAGCCACAACCTATTGTCTTATGGACCTCCTTAATCAAAAGACAATCACAGGAATTCAGCTTCATAGACTTCATCAATCAATTTGAGTACCCAAAAACTTGTTTGTTGAGTGGCCAGCGTATTCCAAGGATAAGTGAGGAAATTCACAAAGTTTTACAACTCAGTGAATAGGTGAAAATAGGGGACTGATACCTTTACCAGTCATTCACAAAAATTAGAGTTTATGGTTTAGAGCTGCCACCATACAAGCTACCCAAGTATCTTCCAATGAGAATATTTTCCTTGGAGTATATCGGACAACATTCATTTCGTGGTAGCGAAAAAGAAATCTCAATTCCATATCAAAACACAAATAAGACCTTTCATCTACAATAGTATTGCAGCAGGAGAGGAAACAAACCTCCTGCTGGAACACATGCATTTCCCTCTCAGTTTCACTTGGTCCTATGACCGCTTTGGGGTAATTTCCAAGTTAAGAGTGGAACAAAAAGAAACACCCCATGTGCATACTCAAAGGCCAGAAATAGAGAAGTATATAAACCAACACATTTGGGTAGAGAACACATTGCAGGAGGCTGAAGAGCAGGTACTTTCCAAGACAGCTTTAGAGACTCCCATACCCAGAGAAAAGACAGATAAGATGCCAAGAGATAATGACTCTCCATAAATTACAGAAGTCTCAGCTAAAGAGTTCAAAATATACACAAAGAAGATTAAAACAAGCTCTAAAAGAGACTTCCCACCACTGGAGGACACACAGGGCACTCTTATACTCTCGGATTTCAAACTTTTAAATTGGATAGCGGTACCACAAAATCTCCATCATCATTGGCTACTAAAGAGATTCCAACTACTATACCTTAGCCACCAGAGTCATCTACAGAGCAGAGGCAACTGGATATTTTCCAGAGATACAAAGAGATTAATCAGAGGAATGAAGCCATCCATGATCATATCTCTGGTCAATTCAGAAAGCGGTCTTCCTCCATCCAACACAGGCTTATTTCAACATATGATACAGAGAAGGGAAGAATTCATATGGCATTTTTGCAGGCCTGGGTCCCTCAACCAAATTCGCTAGCAGATTTCAATCAAACTACTTTTGAATTTGAGGCAAATGATGTTCATCCGCTGGATCAAATAGATATGCACAGGTAGGCTAGAGAAATGGTATACTCTACTTTTGTACAGACTGCTATCACTACTTCCAAATTACAACTTACTTTAAATAATGTGTAGTCTCAACTTAAATTGGAGAAAGTGTCATCTCTTTCCAAAGATACCATAATTAAATACTTGGAGGAAATGGTGATCAAAGCAGGCTTTGATCCAGATAATTCAAAATCCATGGAGGAGATAATTAGGAAGAAAAATGTTGACATTGTATCCCTAAAGAATCAATTGAAGTTGTCTGCAATAGAAGATCCCTAGGCCAAGGAACTTGGAGAGATAGAGCTACAAAAAGAAGAGATTTTGAAGCTTCCAGTGGAATAGAATGCACAGATCAAAGAGATGGAAACAGAGATGGAAAAGATGATAAAAGGAAAAGAACAAAGTTCACAACTATCAATGGCTCCCCTTGATGCAGTTCCCATTGCATCTCTACTTCAAACAGGTATCCCTACAACAACCACGATAGTAGGAACATCATCTTATACAGTACGTCCCACATTAGTTGCAGATGATTAAGTTAAATTGGTTGAATCCATGGAAAAAATGTCTATACAGGGAGAATAGATAAAGGAACTGAGGCATGAGGTGAAAATCCTATAGGAAAAGAGAATGAGATTTGAAAACGCCCTCCTGACAGAAACGCAGAAGTCCCAAACATTGTCCCAAAGATTGCAGAAAATGGAAAAAGATTATGCCATTGGAAATACATTGGCACATGTAAAAGAGAATATATGGAAAAAGGATCAATGAAGACATGATAGACATTTGACCTTCAATACAAATTATTTTTGAGCAATAGGAGCTTATTGAACAGTGCAATGAAGCCATCGAGCAAGTCAGAAAGCAATTGGGAGATAAACCCAATGAGGCCACTGAGCTCATCAAATTCCTTAACTCCAAAAACAAACATGAATTAGAAGAGTTGGAGATTGAAGACAAAACAAAAACGATAGTAGAAGTCAAGAAGGTGATGACTAAGAGAAATCTAATGAGACAACTTGAAGAGAAATGTCAGATTATGGACATTGGTGTACAAAAATTCTTCACCAAGCTAGAACCCCTTTACAAGAAAGGACTTCCAAATTTGTTAGTTATTAATGATAAGCTCAACACATGGTCGGATTACAGTGAGAAAATAATGACCAATGTAAGAGACAATTCGAACATTGCAGCTGGAAGATTTAGTATGACAGGAAAGGTGTTCCTAGAAGCATTGACATACGACCTCGACATTCAATATGCAATTAAAAGTCTATTCATCACCAAGATGACATTTGCCAAATATACTGAAGTCAATGAAGTGTACAAAAATTTGTTGAAGATGACTATCCCTAGTGAACAACATTGGGATAAACTACGCGAATTACTGGAGTAAAAAGTAGATTTGACTACACATCTCAACGTCACAACACATGCAGATTTCGAGGGCCAGACAACGAGTTGTTCCACCAATTCAATGCCACCACCAAATTTCCTTGATATCTTTGTAATAAGTTAGCTTGATTCAGTTTTGATTTTTTTAGGTGCATCCTAGTCATTATGACAAGATATTTTTGTAAATTAATTATAAATACTTCATGTTTAGAAGTATCAAGGGTTGGTTTTTGAACAAAATAACACTATTGTATATTGTTGAAGCATCAACGGATTTTCCAAGTAATACGAAAGCTCTTTCACAGGATTCTTGTGTCAAGTTGTTCGTGAAGTGAATCTATCATCTTATGTGTTTATAATTATCTGTTTATAGAACATATTTGTGTCCAAATCTGAATTATTCAATTGATAAGTAAATGTCAGAATTTGTTTAAATCTACACTTTGCACCCAGCCACGTATAATTCAATGTTTTCTTTTGACCTTTAAATATAGAATTCAGGTAACAATGCTCTATATTTAAAGTGAATCTTAATCTGTTCTTCCTTCCCCATCTCATAAATTAAAAGAATCCATTCAGTTTGGATACCTTGCCTCATGAGATCTATCAGTAGCCCATCTCATAAACTAAAAGAATCCATTCGGTTTGGATACCTTGCCCCGTGAGATCTGTCTGTAGATACTACAGTCGATCCGTATTTTATGTAACAGACTCCATAGCCCAATGGTAATCTAGTTATCAACCAATCATTCAAATACAAATCAAACCTTAAACTTCTTAACTAGCCTAATATTCAATCCAACAAAGTTAAATCTTACAGAGAGAGCCCTCTTTGAAGCTGGCAGGGCTAGCTTCCAAAGTTGGTTTGTGGTTACCTTTGTGATTTTCTTCTGCAACCTCAGAAAATTACAAAGGGCTAGCGCAGTATAGGGTAGATGTGTAGGTGTAATGTAAGTATGTAAACAATTTTAAATTAAAAGTGATATCGGGCATGAGTGTAAACATTTAAATGTTTTATAAACTAATAATAAAAAGTTAAAATTAATGTAAACCTGAGGATCTCATGATGGGTTCAACCCTTTTAACCTCGCGACTAGAAAATCGATTAAACGATGATTAATGTGGTGATTGTAATGATAGGATTCTCGGTGATTTGGTGGCTGATATTTTGATTGTTTAATTAATTACAAGTACCTAGTAACTGTTGTGAGGGGAACACCTGTCCCGTCCTCGAGATGCGCATTTCGCTCATTCTCTGGTAACCAAGAGGGTTTCTCGACTGTTCTTCTACGACTTTCGATGGCTTGGTTCAGTGGCACTGTGGCCTCAGCTTCTGCTCCGTTCATTGGCTTTGTTGGTAGCCCTGAGCCCAACCTAGCTCTACTATCTGGGTTCTGTTAATAAAGTGGCTCTGTATATGCTTTTCACTTCGTCAATGAGCTTGAGGGGCTCGGAATTTGGCCTCTATGGTTTGCTACTGGGCTTCTCTAACCTATAGGTTTTGTGGGTGCTTTTTGTAGTCACTATTCTGAATGCACTTGTTATTATGCTGCTTTCTTCTATCACCAAATGTTCTTTGTTGTTTAATTGGTTATTTGTCTGCAATTCATTAGGTCGCTGCCGTCAGGGGTCTCAGCGTTCGGCCTCAACTCTTCAGCAAAACGATGGTAAGTCCTCCCTCTATGTTTTAACTGCTTTGTCGATTTTTCTGGTGGTACTAAGGGACTTGCTCCTATGTGAGCAGGGCTCCCTTGCTGGTTGGCGACCGATCAAAACTCTTCTCCAATTCGACGCTACCTTTTTGGTAAGTTTTGTGCTTGCAAACCCTCGCCCTGCTTTACTCCTTTTAAGGCTTCAATACTCTCACGTCTTTAATATATATTGTAGTTGTTCTTGCAAGTGGCTCGTCGGGCACCTCAGGTGTGGACTTCGGTTATGTTGTTGTTGGCCCCAAATAGGTAGGGTCTTGTCCTACTTTTACTTGCTAGTAGTTATGGTTTCTAGAGTCAGAGCTTCGGCTCTCCTTTCAGTTGTTCTCTAGGTCGACTTCATCAATAGTTTTTTTTTGGATGAAAGCTCTCTATTTTTAATGGTTCTGGTACTGTGTGCAGTCACAACTCTTAGCTTGTCAAACGACAATTTTCTAGGTTCTAGTCTTGGCACTTACAGCTAGGTTGCTTGCCTTTTCAACACTGGGGTTTTGAGTCCAGTTTATTTATCGAACACACAATGTAATTTATCTACCTTGGAATTTTACTGATTCAGATATTTATATAAATGCTACTATGTGATATTTCATGAAGAAGTTTACAATGCTTCAATTTTAAATATTACCTCATGGTTATCGTAATGAATTTGTGTTTGTGTGGAACCCCCTGGTTATTCTGGTGATTGCTTTTGTCAAAAATGACCAGTGTGTTCTGGTAGCTGTGAATCTGTAATGTTTCTGGATTTTTTTTTAATACTTGACTGTAACTCCGTTCGTGGGTTTGGTGTACTTATGCCCACCTGCTCTCGGCCCTGTCGACTCTGTCGTTCCTTTGATGCCTGTAGAAAACAACTGCTTTACCAGTTCCTGCCACTATTTATCATGCATTCAATATTATCATGTAATGAAAAGAAAAGTATACTCAATTGTGAATGGACTCGGATGATCTTGAAAAATTCTTTGTATGATTTATATTTCAGTCTTCTGCTATGATGGAATCAATTCTTCCAATGTCTCATTTTTCTTTTTTTGTATGAGTTTTTGAATAGTTTTAGAAACTGTCAACAATTACAATAAGTTACATTAGATAACTGTTAATTTCTATTCACCTAAATTCTATGATTAATTAAAAACAATAGCTAAAAGAAATTAAAATGAAATTAAGAAAACATAACGTGTTGTCAACTCCTAAACGTTAGAAATTAAAGGAATTAAAAGGCTCAGGTACAATGACATGTCAACCTGTCTACATGTAACCTGTGAAACAAACACATTCGTTTTTGTTCACCTTGAGCTGGATGCTCCTACATCAGGCTCCCGGGGTAACAAAAATTCATGGCTCCGCTCCATGAGCTCCTCAACAGAATATCCTGCACACTATATATGTGTTGCATCAAGCCACGAACTGTCCTCAATGGGATGGTTCTTCCACTTGACAAGGTACTAAAGATACTCTTTTCTGCGAGTTCACTTGGCCACCTGTGTGTTGAGAATTCTCTCAATCTCAAGGGGCTGAGCCGAAGGCATTTTCTTCATCCAAGAACCACTTTTCGTCTGTGTATACTTTTCTGGCCATGCCATACTGTCGTCTTCAGGACTAGCAGTGTATGGAAACAGGTTTGCCACATTAAAAATTGGTGATATGCCTATCCCCCAAGGCAATTATAATTCATAAGCATTAGTAGAGAATTTTCGCAGAGTTTGCAAGGGCCAATATTTTTATATTTCAGTTTGTTGTATTCACCCCTAGGGAACCTTTCTCTACGTAAATGTGCGAGAACGTCATCTCCCACATTGAACTGCACCTCCCGCTGTTTTAAATCTGCTTGTTGTTTATACTACTGACTGTTGTCCTGCAATCTAGATTTTACCTACTCATGTAGGTCATTCATTGCCTTGGCGAAATCTTCCCCATCAGTACTCCGTCTTTCCAGTTGTCCTAGATCTTGTAACTCATGCACTCTGCGAGGATGCATGCCATACAAGATCTGAAAAGGACTGTATCTCGTGCTACGGTTCAGTGAGTCGTTGTAAGCGAATTCCGCCTAGGCAAGTATACGATCCCACATTCGTGAATTTTCTTTGATCAAGCTTCGTACCAGGTTTCCCAAGCTCCTGTTCACCACCTCTGTTTATCCGTCGGTTTGTGGGTGATAAGCGGAGCTGAAACTCAACTATGTATCTAATTTCTTCCACAAGGTGCGCCATAAGTGTCCTGTAAATTTCACGTCCCTGTCGGAAATAATGGACTTTCGAAGGCCGTGCAACTTGACTATCTCTGTGAAAAACAAGTGTGCTACGTGAGTGGCATCACTAGTTTTCTTACAAGGTATGAAATGTGCCATCTTTGAGAATCGGTCCACTACCACCATCACAGAGTCATATCTCGCTTCATTCTTGGTAGACCCAAGACAAAGTCCAAGCTGACCGAGTCCCACGGTCTACATGGAATAGGCAGTGGTGTATAGAGTCTCGCATTCTGACTGTGTCCTTTTGCCAACTGACACACTTTACACCTAGTTACAAATCGCTACACATCCCTTCGCATCTTTGGCCAGTAATAAAAGTGACTGAGATGATCTAAGGTCTTATCAATGCTGAAATGTCCGCAAGACCTCCGCTGTGCTTCTCCCGAAGGATGTTCTTCCTCATCGAATAGTCGGGAATACATAACTGTCCCCCTTTAAATAATAGTTTCTCCTATAAGTTATAGTCTAGCCATGGACTATTGTTCCTCAACAAAGGACTCTGGTAGGCTTCATAAACCTCCTTGAAATCCGCATCCGCCTGATACAAGTCTTTCAGGTGTTCAAAACCCAGCACTTGTATCGTGCTCTTCTGTAAGAGCAAAGTTCTCTTGCTCAACACATCTGCTACCTTGTTGGCCTTTCCATTAATGTGCTTCAATATGAACGTGAAGCTCTGCAAATACCCTACCCACTTTGCATGCTTGTGGTTTAGCTTATGCTGCTACATAATGTACTGCAATGCAGAATTATTTGAAAACAAAACAAATTCATTACCGAGCAAATAGTGCCTCCAATGCTTCAATGTTTAGACAACAACATAGAACTCCTTGTTGTAAGATGAGTACTTCTACCTGCTTTCATTCAACTTTTCACTAAAATAAGCAACCTGTTTGTCTTCCTGGCTAAGTATGGCTCCAATAGTTGTACCGCTTGCATCACAACAAACTTGGAACAGTTTGTTAAAATCAGCTAACCTCAAAATCGATCTTTCAGTGATCTTCTTCTTCAAGGTCTGGAAGCTTTTCTCTGCCGCTTCAGTCCAATAGAAAGGCAGACTTGCCTTTTTTATTGTGTCCAACATAGGTGTGTAGATCTCAATAAATTTCTTATAAACTTATGATAAAAACTTGCCAACCCATGAAAGCTACGTACCTCAAATAGACTTTTTGGGGATGGCCAGCTAAGGATGGCTGCAATTTTCTCTGGGTCCATTTTCAGCTCATTTTCTGCGACCACAAAATGCAAATAAATTAATTCCCTCTGAAGAAAAGAACATTTTTCAGATTTATTAGCAACTTGTTTTACTAAAAATCAGTATATCATCAAGATATACAATCACAAACTTTCCAGTGAATTCTTTTAACATCTCATTCATCAAGCACATAAAAGTACTAAGAGCGTTGCTTAACCCGAATGGCATCACCAGAAACTCATACAGCCCTTCATTGATTTTGAAAGTTGTCTTCCATTCATCCCCTTCTCTGATTCAGATCTGGTGGTATCCACTCTTCAGATCGATTTTCGATAAATATGTTGCCTCGCTCAAATAGTCCATCATGTCATCCATCTGTGGTAATGGGAACCTGTACCTTATGGTAATCTTATTGATGGCTCTCGAAGTTGTGCACATTCGCCACTCTCCTCCTTTTTCGGGAGCTAAAACTGTTGGAACTGCACAAAGACTTAAACTCTCCCTTCTCAACCCCTTATCCAGTAATTCTTGTACTTGTTTCCTAATCTCCTCATTGTCCTTAGGACTCATTCGGTACGCTGCCTTGTTCGGTAAACTAGCTCTGGGTATAAAGTCTATGTGATGACTGATACTTCTCTTAGGAGGCAATTTATCTGACAAATCATCCACCACAATGTTGTTGAACTCCTGCAACATGTCCTGAATTTCTTCAAGAAAATCTACAACCTCAGTGTGTAACAACATTGTTTTGGGCCTCCTCACAACAACATATGTTATCTCGTTCTCTTCAATCTGCTTCAAAAATTCCTTTCCTCCCACCAACAATGCCTTGGTTCCACTAGTTTCTACTGCCTCTTCTTCCTTGATGGGTACAAGCGTGTGTTTAATCCCATGCTTGACAAACTTGTAACAATTTGTCTTTCTGTCATGAACTACCTTCCTGTCACACTGCCATGGTCTTCCTAGCAGTATGTGACATACATCCATAGGCATAATATCACAAATAACCTTGTCCTTATATCTGCCAATATGGAACTCAACTTCGCACTGTTCATCAACCAACAGTTGATGCCCTTTCTGCAACCACGACACCTTATAGGGAGTGGGGTGCTTCAACTGCTTCAAACCCAACTTCTCCACCATCTCTATGGAAACTAGATTATCCATACTCCCACTGTCGATAATCAGCTTGCAGCATTTTCCGTGTGACTTACAGACTGTCTGGAATAATGCCTTTCTTTTAGTTTGTTCAATTGTCCCCTTTGTTGGTTTAGCAGTACCTTATTCAAAATTAAGGCCTCCCCTGTCTCCAGCACATTCTCTACCTCCTGGGGTGGTGCTTCTACTTCCTCTAGCTGTGCAACATACGCTCCTCTTGGACCAGCTTGTTCTCCTTCAGGACACTCAAAATACCTGTGCCCCCACTTGTGGCACTTGTAGCACTGATAGGAAACTCCTCTGCCTCGACCATTTCCCCTTCCTCTCTGATATGGCCTTCCTCCTCTAGTGTTTCCCTCTTTCTCTGTTGTCCCTGAAGTTTTGGAATTGTTGCCCTCTTCACTATTGTTGGCACCTCTCCCTCTACCAAAAGATTGTCCTTTCCCTGCCAGTTCCTCGTCCTCTCTTGGCATTCTGCTTTCTTGTAATGTTTTCTTCTGCCTTCAAGGCTCTTTGGTATGCTTCTTCTATGTTCCTCGAGGAAAGAATACTTATCTCATCCAATATCTCCAGCCTTAGGCCATTCACAAACCTAGCTGTCTTTTCTGGGGTGTCTTCCATATAACCAACTCTCAAATTCACCCGGTAGAATTCTTCAGTATATTCTTTCACCGTCATTCCTCTCTGCTTCAAATTCCGTACCTGTCGATGCAGAGCAATCTGGTAATATTTGGGCAAAAACCTACCCTTCATCTTGGCGACCATTCTAGGCCACTTCCTAATTAGTAATTTGTTCATCCTTCTTCTCTCTGCTTGGACATTGTCCCACCACCAGGCTGCATGTCCTTTCAGCTTGGTAGCAGCGAATTTAAATCTCCTATCTTCGCTGACCTCCTCATATTCAAAATATTTATCTAGATCGCTAATCCAATCCAACAACACTTCTGTGGACAAACTGCCATCATAGTTCAGAATTTCAGGCTTTGGCTTACTACTAGCCAACAAGATTGACCTCAATAACTTGATTTCAAGTCCTTCCTCATTCGATCCATCTATTGTAACTACAGCTTCTTCTTCACAGTCATCCCCTACTTTTGGGTCCCTTCTCCTTCCTGCTTCTACTGCCACCAAACGGGCATTCAGAATCCTAATCTCTTCCCATAATGCTTCCTCTGCTACTCTCCAAATACCTCTCCCATGACCTTGTCTTCCAACTTCCATTTCTTATGAAAACTCATTCCTGCTCTGATACCAAAATTTGATGGGTCCAGCCCTTTTAACCTCGTGATTATACAATCGATTAAACGATGATTAATGTGGTGATTGTAATGATGGGATTCTCGGTGATTTGGTGGCTGATATTTTTATTGTTTAATTAATTACCCGATACCTAGTAATTGTTGTGAGCATAACACCTGTCCTGTCCTCGAGATGCGCATTTTGCTCATTCTCTAGTAACCGAGAGGGTTTCTTGATTGTTCTTCTGCGACTATCGGTGGCTTGGTTTAGTGGCGATGTGGCCTCGGCCTCTGCTCCGTTTACTGGCTTTGTTGGTAGCCCTGAGCCCAACCTAGCTCTGCTATCTGGGTTTTGTTAATATAGTGGCTCTGTATATGCTTTTTGCTCCGTCAATGAGCTCGAGGGGCTCGAAATTCGGCCTCTGTGGTCTGCTACTAGGCTTCTCCGACCTATAGGTTTCGTGGGTGCTTTTCGTAGTCACTATTTTCTGAATGCACTTGTTATTATGCTACTTTCTTCTGTCATTGAATGTTCTCTGTTGTTTAACTAGTTATTTGTCTGCAATTTATCAGGTCGCCGCCGTTAGGGGTCTCAATGTTCAGCTTCAACTCTTCAGCAAAACAATGGTAAGTCCTCCCTCTATGTTTTAACTGCTTTATTGATTTTTCTGGTGGTACTAAGGGACTTGCTCCTGTGTGAGCATGGTTCCCTTGCTGGTTGGCAACTAGTCGAAACTCTTCTCCAGTTCGACACTGCCTTTCTGGTAAGTTTTGTGCTTGCAAATCCTCGCCCTGCTTTACTCCTTTTCAGGGTTCAATACTCTCACGTCTTTAATATATATTGTGGTTGTTCTTGCAGGTGGCTCGTTGGGCACCTCAGATGTGGACTTCGGTTTTGTTGCTGCTAGCCCCAAATGGGTAGGGTCTTGTCCTGCTTTTACTTGCTAGTAGTTAGGGTTTCTACAGTTAGAGCTTCGACTCTCCTTTCAGTTGTTCTCTAGATCGACTTCATCAATAGTTTCTTTTTTGGCATGGAAGTTCTCTGTTTGTAATGGTTATGGTATTGTGTCTGGTCATAGCTCTTAGCTTGTCAAATGAGCATTTTTTGGGTTCTAGTCTTGGCACTTACAGTTAGGTTGCTTTTCTTTTCAACACTGGGGTTTTGAGTCCAGTTTATTTATCGAACACGCAATCTAATTTATCTACCTTGGAATTTTATTGATTCAGATATTTATATAAATGCTATTGTGTGATATTTCGTGAATAAGTCTACAATGCTTCAATTTGAAATGTTACCTAATGGTTATTGTAATGAATTTGTGCTTGTGTGGAACCCCCTAGTTATTCTAGTGATTGCTTTTGTCAAAATCGACCAGTGTGTTCTGGTAGCTGTGAATCTGTAATGTTTCTGGAGATTTTGTTTTATACTTGACTGTAACTTCGTTCGTGGGTTTGGTGTACTTATGCCCACCTGCTCTTGGTCCCGTCGACTCTGTCGTTCCTTTGATGCCTGTAGAAAACAACTGTTTTACGAGTTCCTGCCACTATTTACCATGCATTCAATATTATCATGTAACGAAAAGAAAAGTATACTTAGTTGCGAATGGAATCGGATGATCTTGAAAAATTCTTTGTATGATTTATATTTCAGTCTTCTGCTATGATGGAATCAATCCTTCCAATGTCTCATTTTTCTTTTTTTGTATGAGTTGCTGAACAGTCTTAGAAACTGTCATTAGTTACAAGAAGTTACATTGGATAATTATTAATTTATGTTCGCCTAAATTCTATAATTAATTCAAAACAGTAGCTAAAAGAAATTAAAATGAAATTAAGAAAACATAACGTGTTGTCAACTCCTAAATGCTAGAAATTAAAGGAATTAAAAGACTTAGGTACAATGACCTGTCAACCTGTCTACATGTAATCTATGAAACAAACATGTTCATTTTTGTTCACCCTGAGCTGGATGCTCCTGCATCATCTCAGATGAGTGTAAACATTTTAAGTGGCTCAATTAATATTAAAGAGTTAAAATTAATAAAAAAATAAAATTCAATTTGCTATATTTTTATTTTGTTATAAACTTGTGAATAGGCTTTGCTACAGTACCATGGGCCAATACCATGGCTTATCAATACCACATGCCTAAAAAACATAACTTATTTCACAATCAAAATATTTTTTAGGATATTCACCATGACTTTATCATAGATATTAACCTGTAAATAGGCTTTGTTACAATACCATGGGCCAATATCATGGCTTATCAATACCACATGCCCAAAAAACATAACTTATTTCATAACCAACATATTTTATAACAATATGACAAAATTCTTAGCCATGGATATTCACCTCAGCTTTTCCATTGATATTATGAACTTGTGAATAAACTTTGCTACAATACCATGGCCCAATACCATGACTTATCAATACCACATACCCAAAAAGCATAATTTATTTCACAATCAAAATATTTTATAACAATATAACAAGATCCTTAACCATGGATATTCATGGCCACTTTTCACGGATATTATTAACTTGTAAATAGGTTTTGTTTCAATACCATGTGCTAATAGGAAAAATGTTATAATTATCTTTGAGATATATCTAAACTCTATATTGTCACTAATAATAAAAATATTCCCATAGAAATTAAATCAAAGATTTAATAAAATTAAAAAGAGAATACTTTTATAGATAAAGATATGAAATTTATATAATACAAAAAATATTATTAAAAACCAACATAGAACCATATTAACTAAGGTTCCAAGCTATGATAGCAAGCAAAATGACTAACAATAATAGAGGAAAGATAGTGCATGCTTCTTTAAGTTTTTCATTATTGTATTTTTTTTTACATGATTGGTCCAAAATATAGGTTTAATATTTTATAACCAATTGAGTTTTTTTAATTTAGAAACTTCCTTAGACATGATACAATGGGATAAAATTTAAGAGATGGGGACGGATATTCATGGCCACTTTACATGAGTTACCAAAGCTACAACAAAGACATCTCCACCATCCTATTGAGAAGCCTCTTTAAACCCACCATTAAAATCATCATTTTCCTTCTTCTTCTTCTTCTGCTTGAAATCTTTTTTAAAATGCCTCACCTGGTTTCAATTCCAATATTTTTTCTTGGACTCTCTAGGAAACTTATGGCTAATAGTGGTTACCAATGCAATTTAACTAACATATTTAAAGATTCATGCAAATTTAAGGAATCTATGTAAAGTTTTAGTAAAGGGGGAGGTTCAATGAAAAGGAGCTCATTATAAAGGGATCCACTAAATTCTCTTGAAAATCCACCTCATGTAATTCGTTGGGGTGCAAAGGAATTCATTTCCAACACGATTTCCAAAAATTAGAACCACACAAAGAGAAGGCATTGATCAAAAGAGTGGGTAGTAACCATCACACTTACCAACACGATTTCCATAAATTAGAACCACACAAAGAGAAGCCATTGATCAAAAGAGTGGGTAGTAAGCATCACACTTACATGGTAATTGATAATCATGAAGATAAACATTAAACCACTATGTTGGAGACTTCTAGTGTGATAAATAATATGGAAGTTACAATTTTATTATATTCTAGTGTGATAAATAATATGGAGGCTACAATTTTATTTTATTCTAATGTAATAGATAGTTTCATTCCATCACATGCATAAGAAAAATGTGGCTTGGTGTGCCCCAATTGATTTTGACAGATTATATGCCATATAAGGCAAGCTTAATGAACTTAGACCACTTGACAGCAAAAAAAAAAAAAAAAAATTATACTAGATGCCATACCCAAGCAGCTGAATGAACTTAGAACACTTGACAAAAAAACAAAACATTTATACTAAAATATATAATATATTATATTATATTATGTTAATAATAATAATAAAATAATAATGACTCAAATAATATCATTACAATATATTACAGTAATACATTCTAATAATTGCGCCAGAAAGTAGACTACAGCCTAGTATAGGGTAGATGTTAAAAATTTTAAATATGGCTCAATTAAAAGTGATATCGAGATGAGTGTAAAAATTTAAAGGCGGCTCATTAATATTAAAATTAAAATTAATAATAAATAAATAAAATTCAATTTGTTATATTTTGATTTTGTTATTAATTTGTGAATAGACTTTGCTACAATACCATGACTTATCAATACCACATGCCTAAAAAGCATAACTCATTTCACAATCAAAATATTTTATAATAATATGACAAGATTCTTAATCATCTATCATAGATATTAACCTGTAAATAGGGTTTGTTACAATATCATGGGTCAATATTATGGCTTATCAATACCACATGCCCAAAAACATAACTTATTTCACATTCAACATATTTTATAACAATATGACAAGATTCTTAACCATGAATATTCACACCCACTTTTCAATTAATATTATGAACTTGTGAATAAGCTTTGCTACAAAACCATGGATTATCAATACCACATACCCAAAATCATAATTTATTTCATAATCAAAATATTTTATAGCAATATAACAAGATCCTTAACCATGGATATTCATCCCCACTTTTCATGGATATTATTAACTCTTAAATAGACTTTGTTACAATACCATGGGTCAATCATGGCTAATCAATACCACATGCTCAAAAGCCATAACTTATGTCACAATCAAAATATTTAATAAATATTTTATTCTCATTTAACTTTATATCATTTTTTTAATTGTATCTTTGTTTCAAGCCAAGATCTTTTGGAGAAATCACATATAAACATTAGGGTCATTAGGAAATATGTTATAATTAATTTTGAGATATATCTAAACCCTTTATTGTCAATATTACGAAAAATATTCTCATAGAAATTAAATCAAAGATTTAATAAAATTAAAATGAAAGTACTTTTATATATAAAGATGTGAAATTTATATATTGCAAAAAATATTATTAAGAACCAACATAGATCCATGTTAAATAAGGTTTCAAGCCATGATAGCAAGCAAAGATAAGCAAAGATAGTGCATGGTTCCTTTAAGATTTTCATTATTGTATTTTCTTTGACATGATTGCTCCAAAATATAGGATTAAAATTTTATAACCAAACTAGATTTTTTTTAATTTAGACATTTTCTTAAACAAAATACAATGGGATAAAATTTAAGAGATGGGGATGGAGAGAGAGAGGGAGGGAGATAGTGACATAGTTTGAGGTTGGAGAGAGAGAGAGAAAGAGAGAATGTGTGATGGGAAGAGGGAAAGGGGGAGAGAGGAGGGGAGAGAGAGAGAAGGAGAGAGGGAGAGAGATGAATTTGTAGGGGGAGAGGGAGGGAGGATAAAACAAAGACATAGAGATATAGAGTTGGAGAGAGAGAGGGAGTGACAAGGGAGAAATGGAGAGAGAGTGAGGGAGATAGGAGAGGAGGGAAGAGAGAGAAGATGAGTGGAGAAAGATAGGGAGAGAGATGGAGACACATAGATGGATGGGGGAGGGATAAAAATAGAGGGAGGGAGATAGTGATATAGTTGGAGGGAATACAAGGAGAGAGAGATTGGGGGAGGAGAGATAGAGGGAGGTGGGAGATAAAGGAAGAGAGGGGAAGGAAGATAGAGAATGCGAGAGAGAGGGAGTGATGGAGTTGGATGGGGAGAAAGATGGAAAGAGGAAGAAATACATATAGCAAAAAGTTGCAGAGAGAGAAGGAGTGACAAGGGAGAGATAGAGAGAGAGAGAGTGGGAGGGAAGAGAGAGAGTGAGAGAAGGGGAAGAGAGGGAGGGAGAGAAGGGGAAGAGAGAGAGAGGGAGAGGAAGAGGGAAGGAGAGAGAGATAAATAGATATGGATAGAGAGTGTGTATGTGTGGAGAGAGAGAGGGAGTTACAAGGGAGAGATAGAGAGAGAGGAGGGAGAGAGGAGAGTGTGAGGGAAGAGAGAAAGTGGAGAGAGAGAGTGAGAGTAGGGTAAGAGAGAGAGGGGGGGAGAGATAGATAGATATGGAGAGAGAGTGTGTATGTGTGGGGTATGATATAGAGAGAGAATGAGAAAGAGTTACATAGATACAAATATAGATATTATATAGTATTATATAACAACCTAGATCCATCTTAACCCTAGATATATCAAACACTGAGAGGGGTCATATCTCTCAAGATGCAAATCTTTCCTCAAGTTTTTCACTGAAAAAAGAGGTTTTCACCTCAAGAGATTTGATCCCTCTCAACGCTTGATAGATCTAGGATTAAGATGGATCTAGGTTGGTTATATAATACTATATAATATCTATATTTTGTATCTATGTGTCTCTTTCTTATTCCCTCTCTCTATCTCACCCCCCAAACATACAAACCCTCTTTCCATATCTATCTATTTTTGTCCCCCTCCCTCTTCCTCTCCCTCACTCTCTCTTCCTCTTCTCTCCCTCTTTCTTCCATTTCCCTCCCTCTCTTACTCTCCTTCTCTCTCTCTCTTGCCTCCTGCTCTCCTCTCTCCCTCCCTCTCTCTCCATCTCTCCCTTGTCTCTCACACTCTCTCCCAACCTTTCTCCCTCTATGTCTTTCTTCTTCCCTACCTCTCCACCTCCAACTCCTTCTCTCTCTCATTCACTCTCTTGAGTCTTTCTCTCTCTCTCCCTCCTGCCCTCCCCCCCCCCCCCCCACCCTCCTCTTCCACTTTATCACTATTTTAACTCTCTCGACACTTGATAGATCTAGGTTAAGATGGATCTAGGAATCACTATCTCAAGAGTGTGTATGTGCGGGAGATGAAATAGAGAAAGGGAATACGAAAGATCCACATAGATATTATATAGTATTACATAACCAGCCTCGATCCATCTTAACCACAAACCTACCAAGTGCTGAGAGGGATCCAATATCTTGAGGTGCAAACATCTTTTTTGAGTGTAAAAATTGAGGAAAGGTTTGTAACTTAAGAGATTTGATCCCTCTCAGCACTTGATAGATCCAGGGTTAAGATGGATCTAGGCTAGTTATATAAAAATATATAATATCTATATTTGTATCTATGTGTCTCTTTCTTATTCACTCTCTTTCTCACTCCCAAACATACACACTCTCTTTCCCTATATTTCTCTTTGTCTTCCCTCTCCCACCCTCTTCCTCTTTGCCTCTCTCTCTTCCCCTTCTCTCCTCTCTCTCTCTTTCTTTCTTCCCTCCCACTCTCCTCTCTCCCTCACTCTCTCTCCATTGCTCCCTTGTCACACCCTCTCTCTCTCTCCACCTTTCTCCCTGTATGTATTTCTTTTTCCTTCCCTCTCTCTCCCCCTACAACTCCATTTCTATCTCCTTCTCTCTCTTGAGTCCTCTCTCTCCCTTTCTCTCCCACCTCCCTCTGTCTCTCCCCGCGTCACTCTCTCTCTCTCTCTCTCTCTCCTTCCTCCTCTCCTATCTCCCGCACTCTCTCTTGATCTCTCCTTTGTTCTTTCCTCCCTCTCTCTCCCCCTCCAACTCTCTCTCTCTCTCTCTCTCTCTCTCTCTCTGTGTCCTCTAGATTTGTCACTATCTCCCTCCCTCTTGCCTCCCCCCTCTCCCATTCACTTTACTAATATTATTTATATTATATAAATTCCACTTTAAATATGAAAGTATTCTCATTTTTAGTTTTATTAGAACCTTAATTTAATTTCCATGAGACTATTTTGAGTAGTCGTGAGGATAGAGGATTTAGATATATCTGGAAAGTAATTATAATATTTTTCCTTTTAGCTTCAATTAAAAAAATGTTATAAAATTAAGTTAAAATTAAATATTTTTATTGTGAAATAAGTTATCATTTTTTGGCATGTAGTATTGATTAGCCATGGTATTGGCTAATGGTATTGTAACAAAGCATATTTACAAGTTAATAATATCCATGGTAAAGTGGGTTGAATATCCATGGTTCTTGTCATATTGTTGAAAAATATTTTGTGAAATAAGTTATGATTTTTTGGCATGTGGTATTGATAACCCATGATATTGGCCCATGCTATTATAATGAAGCCTATTCACAAGTTCAAAATATCAATGGCAAAGTGGGGGGTGAATACCCATGATTAAGAATATTGTCATATTGCTATAAAATATTTTGATTGTGACATAAGTTATGTTTTTTAGACATATTTACAAGTTAAAAATATCCATGGTAAAGTGCAAGTGAATATCCATGGTTAAGAATATTTTCATATTGTTCTAAAATATTTTGATTGTGAAATAAGTTATGTTTTTTTGGCATGGGGTATTGGTAAGCCATGATATTGTAACAAAGGCTAATTAAACTACAAGTTAATGATTGTGAAATAAGTTATGGTTTTTTGGGCATGTCGTATTGGTAAGCCATAATATTGACCCATGGTATTGTAACAAAGCCTAATTAAATTAAAAGTTAATAATATCCACAATAAAATGGGGGTAAATATCCATGGTTATGAATCTTGTCATATTGTTATAAAATATTTTGGTTGTGAAATAAGTTATGGTTTTCGGGCATGGGGCATTGATAAGCCATGGTATTGGCCCATGATATTGAAACAAAGCTTATAAACAAATCCAATTAAAAATAATAATAATAATAATAATAATGATTTTTATTATTTTTATTACTTTAAGTTTTTTATTATTAATTGAACCAATATTTGAATGTTTGCACTCATCACTGATATCACTTTTAACTTCTGACTTTTAAATTTTTTTCTATTTTTTTTAATCAAGCCAACATTTAAAATTGTTTACATACTTACATTACATCTACACATCTACTCTATACTGGGCTGTAGAGCGCCTCTCGGTGCAATCAATGAACTAATTTCTATACGAATACATCTACTCTACATTGGGCTTTAGAGCACCTCTCAGTGCAATCAATGAACTAATTTCTATTGAATACACATTGTTAGGATTCATGTCAATGCTACTTATGTCGTTGTTAAATGCATAACGTTCCACATGTTTAAACTCCATAAGTTGCTCATTCACATTTGTTGAAGGTTTGGTTTTTTTCTCTAACAATTGTTGTTTATTTTGTCCAAAGCGAACTATAAGCAATATGATGGCTATTCAGCCTACATACTGGATGAGATTCCTAAACTAAACGATAGAATCTAGTTGGGATTTTACACTAGGGAGATCCCCTTCTGTTAGTAGTACATTCCGACTTATAAAAAAAAGGATAAAAATTTATATCTGAAATATAAATTCCTCTCCAATTATTCCCAAGAGAAAACACGAGAATTAGTGCTGGAAGCAGCGAATAATCCACTTGCATAATGTGCTCCTTGCCTTGATTATTTGTTAATTGAAGATTGTTGTAAATTCTGTGTGCATAACGTGCTCCTTGCCTTGATTATTTGTTAATTGAAGATTGTTGTAAATTCCCTTCAACAACTCAATTTGACTAGAATTTGACTAGGGGGTGGCCAACTGCACCAAAGCTACTGTGTAACTGGCCTAAAAATGGTGTTTCTAACCATTTTTAGATTCAAATATAAGTATAATTGTTTGTGCATATTTGGATTCTGAACTATGGAATTCTTTGTTGTTTTTTTGACTGATTCATGGTAATGTATATTCATGAATGAGCAACAACACTTTCCCTCATTTGTTAGAAATGTTTTCTTTTTTTCCCTATATTTTTGGTGGAATAGAATTATTGTGTGTGAAAAAAGATAGTAAGTCCAAATGTAATTCTCTTATTTTTACTTGGCAACAATTGGAGAGCAATTTGTATTTACTAGATAAACTTTTAATTTATGGGAACAAGGTTTATTAATTCCATTAACAGAAATTTCTATGTGCATATATCAATTTCTATAGGTCTGTGTGTTAAGTGTTCCACTTGGAAAAACCTTACTATGTCTAAAACTAGTGCAACAAAGGCATGTGCAAAAGTAACAAATATGCACACATAAGACATGTGCGTGGCTAAATTTTATGTGGAAGCAGGCAATGTGCAGAGCCAAAGTCTGCCTTTTGCCCCACTTGTGCCAAGTTTCTGCCTTTTTCCCCACCTTGTGCGGATCCCTAGAACTTACCCTATTACCTCCATACATGTTTTAAATCCACATATAATTTACTTCTACACTAACTTTACCTCCACACATTCCTTGCTTCTGCACAGACTTTAGCTCTGCACATGCCTTACATCCACCACATACTTCCACCAATTTTAGGCCTAGTAAGATTGTTTAACTCGGGAGACTTTTTACATAGGTCTATAGACATTAGTGTATGCACACACACACACACACACACACACACATATATATATAACATGAGAATTACATTTGGACATAGTATCTTCTTTCACACACATAATAAATCTAGCGAAAGTCTCTATGGAGTTAAAGTTTGTGCGAAAGTAAAATATATATGAAGAGTAAGTTCCATAACAACTACAACCTCTGCTCGCTTTTCTGTGACTTTGACCACAAACCCTCATATTCAAATTTCTCTTCCTTTCTACTAACAAAACAGAAAAGAGAATTTCCATTTTACAATTATTGAAAACTGCCATTATCTTTATGCAAAAATTATGAAATTTAATCAAAGACAAATTCATCACGTAGATAGTTCAAAAGCTTGATACAAATTCTCTACATATAATAGTCAAATTTATGAATTTGTTTATTTTTTTACAAATAAAACCCTAGGCACTTATTCACAATTGCTACTATTACCTTGCAACGAACTTGGGATGTGAAGATAACAAGACAAAATAATTCTAAAATTTGTAATATAACATTTCTACTTTTTAGATCTATATACAACCAAAATCAATCAAATTACAATTAAATTAATAAATACACAACCAAAATAGATCAAAAAATAAAACAATTAAACAATAACCTAAAATTGAGGAATTCCAAGGTCTGATTATTGAAACTTTATAAAAACTCATAAAGTCAACTAATGATACATCCCAAAAGTAACAAAGCACAATTTGAAACATAAACCCCTAAATATCGTAATTGGCCAAAGTACACTCATTTTCCACTAGCCACATCACAACTATGTACAACCAAAATCAATCAAATTACAATTAAAATTAATAACTAGCAATTGTCCCAAAAGGTACAAAGAGAGCCCGATAGGATTATTAAATTGGAATTGTTGAATTTTTCTAAAAGAGTTGATTGGTTTGTGCAAAACCTTGTTTTCTTAGACTCGATCATTGTGCAATTACTTTTCTTTAGATCTTTTGTTTATATCTATATTACAAGAAACACATTGAATGTCTTATTTCATTTTAGAGTAAGTTAATTACCCAAAATCAAGAGGAATAAGTTAATTAGCCAAAATAAAAATAAAAAACCTCTATAGATGGCCAAGCATATACAAAGAATACATCTCATTCATATGCAATACCAAATCCGTCTTTTCTTTTCTCTGAGTAAAATTTCAAAAGCATGAACACATGCCATTTCATATGCACAATAAACCCAACTTCTGAAATTTCAATGCTTGGATGCATCCCATTCATATGCTACAGTAAACCCATATTTTCATTAAATTTCAATCCATAAACACATCCATTCATGAGCCATAACAGAACCACAAAAAACAAAACCCCTTGACCCGTTAATACATTATCTACTCAAAGAGAGGTAAGACGAAAGGACATCACTGTCTACGGATCCTCCATGTCTCCGAAGGAGACGAGGAGCGTCCCGTGACCCATTAATGCATGGTCTTCTCAGGAGTGCGTGGTAAGACTAAAGAAAAACACTAGCTACGGATGTTTCATGTCTCCATAAGGCCTTGATAAATATTTGTTTATTTTGTAAATACAATAATTTGATTGCATTTTAACACTGTAAATACTAAAAATGAGCCCATAAAGAGCAAATAATCAAGAAGGAAACGCTTCAATCACAGACTGGAAATTAGGAATGGTGATTATTTTATAACGACTGAATCCACCTTCTAATAAAATCTTCTTCCATTCTTTATTTGTTCTTTCCTTCCCACCAGAGCAGTGCGCCACCATTAGCAGATCAAATACTAGAACTAAATTAGGATCTAGAACTGGCTTCTCTTTCTGGCCACCATTATTATTATCACCACCTCTATGATTAGATTCTAGCGCCACTACGTCAACAATAATGAGCTTCCCTGTATCCGGGATTTCCTTCCTGCAGCTCTTCAATATCTTGATACAGTCCTCGTCGCCCTAGTCGTGCATGATCCACTGATGACATCGCACAAACAAATTGTATAATCAAAACGTGCTCTCAGCTCATTCTAATTGAATTACATGACAACTCAACAAGTTCAAGACTTACCTTCATGAATATGGCATCCACAAAGGGCACGGTTTTAAACATGTCTCCGCCCATGTGCTCCACACCTAGTTACATACATTTATATGTATAAGAATGCTATGCATATATACCATTGATGAAGCAAAGGTTTTGTTAGTAACCAGGGAGATGGGGAGCAGTGGCCACAACATGAGGGAGGTCGTAGTTGATGCCTCTGATGGAAGGATAATGCAGCAACATTGCCTCAATTGTCTCCTCTGCAAGCCCAACCTCTTGAGGCAAATGAGAGAATGGAAGTCAAATTTCGAAAATCCGACAGGATTATTAAATTAGCATAAACAAAAACAAGAAATTAGCATGATCATTTCATGTCTAAAACGTCAAACAAGGCTGCACAGCCTTGTGATTTTAAATATGACATTTTTTTTGTCAAGTTTGGTTGAAGATTGACTACCAACGTAACCCCAAGATCCCTGGCATTCTTGATTTTCACCAGGCTTTTAAATTGCAAATTAATAATTCGTATTTCCTTTTGACACTTGTGCCTTCCATGTGATTTGTTGATATCGCCCATTGGAAAATTATCACTGCCCTATGCAAAAAACTTAAAACCATGTGAAATAATAAACAAAAACGGTTTAAACTTCCCTGCTACATCAAGAATACAACAAAATAGCTACAACTCTCTACAACAAAATAAAGTAAAAATGCCATGGTGCATATATACAGGGCAATACTGAACAAATTAATCAATTAATTTTAACCCTCATCTTCTATAGGATTAACTATTTACTTGGGCATTATCATCTACCTATTTACATGGGTCATCTCCATAAATATAGGTTATGGACATTCAACTGATGGTATTAAGCAAAATAACAAGTAATTAAACAAGAAATGATCGAGTTGATAGAATTTGCAGAGAGTGAACCAAAAATGACTGAATGATTTCTCTCTTTGAGAAAAGAAGAATCACTACTCACCTTACCTAATAAAATGAATGTCGAAAAGTGGTGTAGGAACATCCTTTTACATGCATATTATTGTCCTGTGTATTGTTTCACTTGTCCAGATTCATGGTAGGCCATTCAAATACCGTGTTAGAAAGATTTGAGAGACAAAATCCACATCTACGGTAAATTTTGACGGATAAAGAAATAAGAAACAAGTGAGAGAAAAGAAAACAGATTCAGAAATCGAAGCTTCTCGTCTTATATTATCCCTCCATGGCGAACTCTTCTCTTCCCCTGTTGCAAAATTAATAGGCAAGGTAAAACCATTCAGCAAAAACTACCAAATAAGATAAAATCACTATCTCTACGTTTAAAGCCCTTGCGATTTTTCCACGGCTTCACTGTAATAAAGAAATAATGGATTGAAACTGTTGAAAAAATTGGGTTTCATGCATAACCATTATCTACCACGCTTCTTTTCCCTATACAAATTTATTAGTAAAACCCATAGATATTGAAAACCAAAAGCATACCTGCTTCTATCCATTCCAATGGATCAAGAATTTCATCTCTATTGATTCTTCTGCTCAACATAATAGAAAAAAAAATAGAATCGCCAGGATAAACCACGCAAACATTCTTTAAAAAAAAACATAAATTAAATTCAAAACAGAGAAAAACACAATGAAAATAAAACACTGTAAAATCCAAAATGCATGGCCATGCAACAAACAAAATAAACTTGAACAAGAAACAAGGCAAGCCAATGCAATGCAGAGTATTGAAGAAAATGATGAGATGAAAGTGAGAACGCGCTCTGTGAGATGCTTAATACTAATCAGTGCTTGCCAAAAGCTAGGGAAGAAGAACAGTGCTTGCCAAAAGCCAGGGAAGAAGAATAGCAACAACAACTGGAACGGAAAAAGTAGTAAAAATATCTTCAAGAGTGACATAAAAGAATGGGAAAAAGCAGTAAGGCAACTCAACCGATATTTGGAAAAAGCAGTAAAAATATCTTCAAGAGTGACATAAAAGAATGGGAAAAAGCAGTAAGGCAACTCAACCGATATTTGGAAAAAGCAGTAAAAATATCTTCAAGAGTGACATAAAAGAATGGGAAAAAGCAGTAAGGCAACTCAACCGATATTTGGAAAAAGCAGTCACACTTCAAATCAACGGTTGAAAGTGTCTCACCTGATCCAATGGAGAAGGGTAAAAGTGTTGACGATTGTTGATGCATAAGAAGGCCTATTGGCCTAAATATACAACTAAAATAAGTTTAAAAAATAAAACAATTAAACAATAACCTAAAATTGAGTAACTCCACGGTCTGACTATATTGAAACTAAAAACTCATAAAGTCAACTAATAATACATCCCAAAAATAACAAATCACAATTTGAAACATAGACCCCTAAATATTGTAATTGGCCAAAGTACAATCATCTTCCACTTGCCACATCACAACGATCAACCTATAAGTTAGAAGGAATTCTCTACTTGTCTTAATTATAACATTCACATAATCGATGGTATTCAATATCTCCACTGCCAAAGTGGTGGTTTTACTTGTAAGGCTCTTTATAAAGATACGCATGCCAACTTTTAGACAAAGCACTAGAAGCAAAATAAAGTTATTTTTGAATATTATAGTCAACCAAGTTCCACCAACCATTTTCTAGCTGCTTATTAGCTAAGAGAAGTCTCTACTAGTGAGTCAAAAATCGTTGCTTGTCCTGAATATTGACCTTGACATAGTCAATTGTGTCCAAGTTCTCAAATTATAATGTGGTCCAAGTTCTCAAATTCTAATGTGAATGTCTTTTGAGACTTAAAGAATAATAAATTTGTCTAATCAATGTTTTCGCACACAAGACATTTCACACAACAAAAAATAATGTTTTAAAACAACTAAATAAATCAAATTAGTAAATAAGTTAGTAATAATACATCCCAAAAGGAATAAAGAACAATTTGAGAATTTCCCAGAACAATGATAGTTTCCATTTTTGAATTCAAAAATGTGGACACCAAATACATAACCAAAAATAATATAGTGCACAAGGACCGTAAAGAACAAGATTTATATTTAACGAGTACAACCTTTTTTATGTTTATTTGAATGTGTTCTATTTCCAAATGCACAACTAGGCTTAGGCATAATAAATTTGTTTAATCAAATCATGTTTAAAGTCGATATGAGATCTAAACTAAGGCACATTTTAACATAGTAAGTTTATCTAATCAACTCCATGGTACATAATGACATTTGCAAGATTTAAAATAAAAGTTTTTCTTCAAATCACCTAAAAACAATACTTCATGGTGTTGCTCTCGATTTTACAACCAACATTAATCACTTAAACTTGAAAGTCCAATAATTACATTCAATGTTTTTCTTCAAATCACACAATACCTCATGGTGTTTCTCTCGATTTTACAACCAATATTAATCACTTAAACTTGAAAGGTCCAATAACCACATTCTTGTGTGTTTTCAGTACATAACAATCCATGCAAGCTTGAACTACTATGTAGTAGAAACAACACAAGAAGGATTACTAGTGTTCCCAATGCCACTTACCCATAAATTCCATATTTCACTATATACTTACCAGTTGTTACTCTCTTGAGTGTGACTTCTATCAGAGGGGGAAATCTAATAAATATAAATTTAATAGATTAAGGACGCCATTTATGGAAGATAGTGGCAATAAACCTTGAAGTTTTAAAACCATATCGTCCACTTAATTCAAAGATTGATTCGATTTTAACAACCTTGATCTTAATACCATTAAATGAAAAGGAAAGTTAACTAGGCGAGATAAATATTGTAATCATGACAAGTGGCATACACACAATCAATTTTATGCAGTGAGGGAACGTGCGAGAATTTATAAGCATAAAAAAATTAGGTGTACGGAACAAGAGATGTGTGGAGATGACAATGCGTGTGGAATAAAAGAGTTGGGAAGAGGGGTATGTGTGGGAGAACTGATGTGCAGAGGGAATGCATGTGCAGAGCAAGGAACACAAACTTTCTTTCCCACATGAAATTTGGTTAAGTATAAAACACTTAGGAGAGAAATTTTGAAGGTCAACATGCACAAGGTGGGGCCAAAAGGAAATATTTAATTTATAATCGTGTTGGAAAAGCAACTCATGTATCTAAAATTGAATGTAAATGATAAATAATAAAATTGCAGTGAATAAATTAAGAAGTAATAAATTATTATTTATCTTATTTTCTTCTACACTATGACCTAAGCCTAAAGTGAAGTGCCCCTTACGCTTTGTCACTTTCTGATAGTGTAAACATTGTTGCAAATCATAAATGAGATTTTATCATAAGTGTTATTAAAAGGCTGGAATACATTTTTTAATTAAATTTTGATCTTCATTCTTAGGCCTGAAGTGAAGTGCCTTTATATCCAACTGAATTCAAGTTTTTTTAATTAAATTTTGGTCTGAAACTACCAAGAAATGGATATTAATTTTAAATATCATCAGAGTTCTATTACGGATAAAATTTATGTATGATGACATAATGGTTTTCAAATTTTGTTCAATTTTGAAATGGCCCAAAATTTCAAAAAATCAATGTTGAATTTTTCACAAAAATAATAATTCAAACTTGAATTCTAATTTCCATTTAGTAGTAAATTCCCTGTTTCCCTATATAATTATGAGTTGTTGCTCTCATGCATGACTTTTCTTAGATGAGACACACTAATAAATAGAAAATTAATAGATTAATGCCACCTTTTATGGGAGATGGTAGCAATAAACCTAGAAGTTTTAAAACCATCTTGTCCACTTAAGTCAAATATTGATTTGATTTCAACACCCTTGATATCAATACCATTGAATGATAGGGAAAGTTAATAAGGCAAGATAGTTATTGTGCCTCA
Organism: Pinus taeda; assembly: GCA_000404065.3. Lineage (NCBI taxonomy): Eukaryota > Viridiplantae > Streptophyta > Pinopsida > Pinales > Pinaceae > Pinus > Pinus taeda. The sequence goes on along the minus strand of APFE030826894.1, from coordinate 56,342 downwards.
AAATGTTGTAATCATGACAAGTGGCGCATAGGAAATCAATAATACAGAGCGAGGGAACGTGTGAGAACTGACAAACACTGAAGAAGTAGCTATTTGAAACAACAGTTTTGCGAAGATGGAAATGTGTGAGGAATAAAATAGTTGCGAAGAGGTGATATGTGCGGGAGAACTAGTGTGCGGAGGAAATTCATGTGTGGATCAATGAACCCAAACTTTCTTCCTACACATCAAATATGGATAGGTTTAAAAGCACTTAAGAGTGCAATTTTAAGGGTAAACACACACAAGGTGGGGCCAAAAGGAAATATTTAATTTATAATCATGTTGGAAAAATGACCTAGGTATTTAAACTTGGATTTAAATTATAAGTAATAAAGTTGTAGTGAATAAATTGAGAAGAGGTAATACATGATTATTTATCTTCTTTGCTACTACACTGTGACCCGGGCCTAAAGTGAAGTGATCCTTATGCTTTGCATTTTTTGACAGCAAAAACACTATCACAAATTAACAGTGAGATTTTATCATATATGTTCTTAAAGAGGATATAATACAATATTTTTATAAAATTTTGATCTTCACTCTTAGGCTTGACGTGAAGTGCCCTTACTTACAACATAAATCCAACTGAATTCAAGTTTTTTAGATTAAATTTTGGTTTGAAATTGTCAATAAATGGGTAATAATTTTAAGTATTTTTAAAATCCTATTATTGATAAAATTTATATATGATGGCATAATGTTTTTTCAAATTTGTCTAATTTTAAAATGACCTAAAGTTTCAAAACTTAATGTTGAATTCTTCACCAAAAAAAGAATTGAAATTTGAATTCTCAATGCCATTTAGTAGTAAATTCTTTGTTTCCCTATATAATTATGAGCTATTACTCTTGCGTGTGACTTTCCTTGAACAAGACACACCAATAAATAGAAACTTAATAGATCAATGCCACCATTTATGGGAGTTGGTGGCAATAAATCTCAAAGTTTTTAAACCACATTGTCCATTTAATTCAAAAATTGATTCCCTTTAACACGCTTGATATCAATACCATTGAATGACAGGGAAATTTAGTGAGGCAAGATAAATATTGTGCCTTCAAATCTTGTGATCATGACAAGTGACATGATGGAAATCAATATTGGGGAGTGAGAGAATGTGTGAGAAGTGACAAATGTAGAAGACATAGCTGTGTGGAACAAGAGATACATGGATTTAGGGATGCATGCACAATAAAGGATGTATGGAAGGGCTAGTAACTATAGGTGGAACGACTACCCAAAGAGAATGCATGTGCAAAGAAAGTAGCACAAACTCTCTTATGCACACATGAAATTTGGCTAAGAATAAAAAAGTTTAAGAGAAAATGTTTAAAGGTCAACACGCACAACGTGTTGGGAATCACGATTGCCATTAGACCAAAACCCACAGGTGTTAGTCAACGATAGCATCGCCAGAGATAAGGATCCATGAGAGGTGGTGAGTCCATGTCATGAAATACACGAGGAGCGTTGGTTTATCCAATGTGCAACAATCTCCCCCCAATGCGAGTCAGGTGTGTATCGAACTCGTGACCTACGCTCTGATACCAATTGTTGGGAATCACGATTTCTGTTAGACCAAAACCCACAAGTGTTAGTCAATGATCACATCACCAAAGATAAGGATCCATGAGAGGTGGTTAGTACATGTCATGAAACACATGAGAAGCGTTGGATTATCCAATGTCCAACCCAACGTGGTGGGAAAATGAAATATCTATTTGATAATCGTCTTGGGAAAGCAACCCAAATATTTACACTTGGGTATAAATGACAAATAATAAATTTGTCGTGAATAAATTAAGAAGAGGTAACAAATGATTATATATATTCTACTCACTAGAACAAGAAAAACAATGCTTTAGAAAATATACAACAAATTAGGTAAAGACATTTTAAAAAATTCATCATATTAGTAGTTCAGAAACTTGTTGGAAATGTTGCACATATAATCCTCAAATTTACAAATTTGTTAAAATCATTATACAAATAAAACCTTAACCTATCCATAACTCCTACTACAAACCTGCAACAAACCTAGCAATTTCAGACAAGAAACCAACAACAATGAATACTAAAATCCCTAATCTAACCAAAATATGTCAAAAAGAAAAATAATTAGACAATTACCTAAAGTTCATGAATTCCAGGTTCTGACTAATGACACTTTACAAAAAACTACAAGATCAAGTAATGATACATCCCTAAATGAACAAATAACAATGATAATTTCCATCTTTGAACTACATTTACACTCATGTGAATACGATGAATTAAAATAAGCAATTTGAATTTTATATCGACTGACTAAGTATTTATTAAATGATAATACCAGAGCCCTATTCTAATATCAATTTCAACAATATTACATTGTGTAACCCTTTTTTCAATGAAAATGAGTAAATTCAAACAATGATTCCTCTTTGATATGCATATAAATAGAATTACTACATCTTTTAACACTACATATGCATGACTTAAGTAGATTAGTGACATATGTTTAAGCAACACAATCACAATTTAAAACATCTAAGTCCTTGTATATATTTTTCCCGTACCTTATATACAATATATTTAATTAATGGTTGTGTTTCTACAGGTGGAACAATGAGAAAGATGTGAGCTCATAAAACATATAATATAGCAATTAGCAAAGAATGTGTCTATCTGAATGTGCTTTACTCGTAAAATTGGTAACCAGGATTAAACATAATAAATATGTCTGATAAGCTCCAGTCTTAACTCTATATTAGAATGTGCATTTCATTTTCCAAACTGAGGTAGGCCTTAACACGGTAAGTTTGACTGACCAACTTCATGGTACATAATGACATTTGCAATATTTGAAGTAATTTTTTTTCTTCAAATCACCTAAGAATAATACTTCATGGTGCTACTCTCCATTTTACAAGTAATGCTAACCACTTCATTTAAATTTAAAATCTATTATAACCATCCTCTTGTGTTGTTTTTATACATAGAAATCCATGTAAGGTTTGATGCCTTCAGACGATTATGGAAATACTGCCTACTTCTGGAATTGACAAACAAAAATACTTGTGAATTTCCAACTAATACAAATTGAACAATGTAATTATTACATGTTCCGCTATATTTTAGAATAAGCACAAGGAGACAATATTATAAACATAAAGGACTTATACATTACCCTCTCTATAGAGAGTCAACATGGTCAATACCCATTACCAACTTGTGGGAATTTGTAGATTAACATAGTTTGAAAAGAATCCCTAATCCATTATACACACTTTGCAAAATACTTCAAATCACTTAATATAGACATCCAACATTTTCTCAGTGATACACTCTTGAATATTACTATAACCACATGCAAAGGTTCAAAATATCTACTGACTTGAGAATCAGATCCGATAAACCTGATACCCTTTCCAGGGTAGACCTTTGCACCATTGAAGCGAAAAAATTTATCTACTGTAAATATTTGAAATAGACATGACAAAGAAAAAGTATTAGATAAACAAGCTATCTAGGAGCACATAACATCGCTTGTGTATAAAAATGATACAAAGAATGGAAGAAAGGAGAAATGTTCTTTGAATTTCCACAAATGACAAAATCATTTGATAGAACTCAAAAAAGGTATATCAAACAACAATGGCAATGTAGAAATGTCAAAGGAATCTTTTGAAAAGCACAGGAAAAAATTTAGACCAATAAAACCTTCATAAATAAATGTTTATGATAACAAAACCCTAGGCATAATGTTCTCCCACCATACAAAAATGTGATAACGGGAAACATACTTCAAAACCGTGGAAGTTGAATAGATTTCTATGCTCCTGCAACTCTATCCACCTCTCAGATATACCTAAAAATCATCACAACATAATATAGTTATCAAATCACACACTAGTAGGAACAATAGAGACATCATATACAAGCTAAGATAATTTACAACATAATGAAATGAATAGTACACAATTCCACTAGGAAATGAAAATCCCATTTACCCTAAGTGACATTTAAAATTCATGTCTCGAATACAAAAAACACCCGACAACTTCTAGGAACATAAAACCTTCAAAAAGGTAAGATATATCTTTTAATAGAAAAACATGCACCGGACAAAGAGTCACAAGAAATAATAAAGGCTAGCCCATAAACCCTAATATATCAGAGATAACGAAATTCATGCTACAAAAAAATGATAAGAATGTTAATAACAACCTAGAAATAGAGATGTAGCTAAATATCCTAGAAACCCTAACAAGAATCAAATTTGATAAATGCACACTAAGAAAAGTTAATAAGGTAAAATATTACTGGTAATAGTGAATCCTCTTAGGCATTCTTATATGCAACAACCAAAATCCATTTATTAAAAACTCAAATAGGACAAATAACTTTAAATTGCCAAGACTTTACATAGTTGCTAAATAAAAACGCTTAAACTGAAAGATGAAATTCCAATTTTTCTTAATGATTTGATGGGTGCATGATTAATATTCAATTCCATCAATCAATGTGAGGATTACATGCTATTTTTAATGCATGTATTATGTATTATGTGTTAAAGTTTTATTTCACTTTTTTTTAAATGTCACATCCAACCATAGGTAATTAGTCCAATCTAACTTTGTAACCAATCAGAAAATAGTTTACGAATATTTTTTTTTGATCTTGTAAAACAAATGTCACATCCAACCACATGTGATAAATCCAATCAAACTTTGTAATTAATCAAAAAATAGTTTGCTAATTTTTATTTGTATTTTCAAATTTAAAAAAAAAAAAAAATAACTTTAATAAAAAAAATATTTGAAAACATTAACTAATTTTTTATCAGAAATTAAAGTCAAAGAATTTTCATTAAAAACTAATTTCTATATTGTCTGTTATGGAAATGATTAATAATACTAATAATATATCTTATTATAATATTATTACGATAATAGAGGGGTGGCAAGACGGGGAGGAATTTTATTTAATCCCAATGGAACATTGGTAATGTAATACTCGTGGGGATTGCGTCTAATGATTAAATGTCAAGCATAACTGTAAGGTCTATTGCTAAGAGTGATATTGGCTAAATATATGAATCTACCAAATATCATGATCCTAGGGGACTCTCTCTTTACGATCCAACATCTTTAAAAAAAATCTTGGCCAAAACACAATCATATCAAGATTTTGCTTCAAAGAGTTTCAAGAATCTTGGATGACTTCCAGCAAAAATCCTTCGACTGTGTGGTAAGGCACCATAACATAGAGGTGGATAGCCAAACCATTCTAGCTTGTTTACTCAATGTTGGGAAAACTAATATTAATGGAATTTTAGGGCGAAGAGGCATCCCTTAACACCCTCACCCCCCGCCCCCTCCTTAGAATAATTTCATGATCCACCACTTATACTTAAAGTTTGTAACATTTTTTGGATTTAGAAAGGCTAACCACTTCTAGATGGACATCATCGCAATCATTGTAGAAGGGACACATGCTGCTGATGTAACGTCAATCCTCCCACATGCACATAGTACAAAAACATGGAGGGAACCATCACTCGACAAGCGCCTCCCATTACATTTGGTAATGGCTTCAATGGTTGGTGAAATTATGAAGAGAAATGGTATAATTAATGGAGAGGCAAGAGAGTGGCCTCTTTTGATTCTTAAATTTATGGCTCTCAGCCATCCCAACATTCATGGATTTCCTCCTCTAGGCCATCTACAGTTGAATTTCCATTGGTGGGGTATGAATTATGTGTTTGTTTGTAAAAGCACTTCATTGGTCACCTCGTCTCCTTCAAGAATATCGTTGTATTAGATTTAGAGCAATAGTTACAATCATAAAGGGGATTTAGGAAGTCCATTTGACTTTAGGCAATTTAGAATTCTTTTATAGAATGTAGCCTATCATTGGTCAAACTCCTCTATTTAGCTTCATTCTTTGTAGGTAAGCTCTTCTCTTTTTCCATCAGTCTTGGTTTGTATTCAAAATTGTTAGTTAATTCCCCCTCTGAGTGTCCATGTATCCCCCCTACAGTTTGAATTTTCTCTTTGGGTTTCGCCATTTTATCTATTCCTTTTTATGGATTCTTTCTCAGTGTTTGGAGTCTTATGAGCCACCTTGGAATTCAACATTGAAAACCCATGAGGACCTACACGCATCAATTGGTGTTCAATCCCTTGGAAGTTGGGCAATGTTCTTTTCTTTCATCTATGTTACTCAAATTATGGGTCCTTGGTACCTATTCAATTCCACTATCGCCCCAAAGTCACTCCCAATTTCCCTACCTCTTGTTTTGAAGTGGTTTTGTCAGTGGGTGTTTAGATTTTATTGGCTTCCGCTTCTCCTTTAGGTTGTAATGAAGGTCATAGTGGGAAAAATTGGGAGCAAGGGGACAATATAGGTGTTTGAACTACACTCAACATACCAAGTCCCCGCAATTGGATATCATGGATACTAAAATTGAAGCCGCAAGAACAAACATGAACAATCATCAATATTATAGAGTAAATCTAGGATATTAAATGCAAATTGGTATGTCAGAATGATGAAGTCGATGCCCTTCATCAATAGATCGAGACCCTGTAAGCTCAACTCTATATCAGGAAAACCCATAGTTCATAATCAAGTGCCTATAGTAGGCGTGCATGAAAAACTCTATCATACCTCATCAAGCCTCTGGATGAGGAATCTCACTCATTTTTATGATGTATTCTCATTATAAATGTGTTTTCTTGCTTGACCAATTTTGTAAATTCTTCTCCTTCCATCACTTAGTTTCAGTAACCCCTCTAGTTAAGAATTTGGTGATAACAGTAAATTCCTCTCTGGAGGATCAAATATCAAGAGAAATCATGTCCCCCACTTCCCGAGTAACTGTTGCATCTGGGCATAGATTTTAATACTAAATCTACTTGGTTTTGTAAAATAAATAAATAATATTATTAGTATAATATAATATTAGTATTATATCAAAAGTAATATTCTTATTAAATTAGTATTAGTGTAATATATTATTGATAAAAGTATTATCAATATTATTATTATTATTATTATTATTTAATATAATATTATTACAATATATTACATCAACAAAATTTTTAACAAGAGCCACATGGGTGGCAATGGCATTGCTTTTGCTTTTTTTGCACATTGCCACTACGTAGCTCTTGTTTATTGTGCAATAGATGCAAAGTATCTGTGTCGACATGAAAACATATCAAAAAGAAAATTAGATTTTTTATTTTTATTTTTATTTTTTCATATTAGACTTAGAGACTGCAAACTTTCGCATCTCAAATATAGTGAACTGCAAAAAAAGAAAAGAGAAGTATAATAATGTATACTTAAAAATATATATATTAATAACAAAAATACCATTTTAATTTGGACAATGTAGTCCAAATAATATGCTTCAATGCCACATGTTATGCACAATTTTTTAATGTCTATTATGTATATATTATATATTTAAAATAAATATGTTATATATCATATAAAGCAATTAATTTTTTTTTAATTTATTTATTTTTATTTTTATTTTGTATGGTTAAAAACCTTTGTAGTTTTTGGTTTTTCTTAGGTATATATATTTGTTTTTTATAAAATTTTCTTAAAATCTAAGAAAAAATTTTGGACATACAAATTTAAGTTATGTAATTTATGTAGCATTCACAAATACAATTTACACAATGAAACACTACATATTGTATATATAAAGAGAGAGTCACTACAAATTCATTGAGATCTATCCATGAATGAAAGAGATACGAAAATCATAATTAAAATATTATAAATGTTGTAATTCAAAGTGATGCAAAATGATTACAAATTGATTACGCTACAAAATTGAAGTTGCCTATTATTTTAATAGAGTGTTTTTTTTTGGTAAGCTTATGCAAAAGGTTTTATTAATAAAAGGAGGTATTGCAGTGAGTACATATAGCCTTTGACACTCTAAAAAGCTTGACCTGGGAGATCATGCTTTCAACTAGGTGAAACAAGAAGAGCACCATTTTTACTTTATCATACTTGAAGACTAAGGTGCTACTAAGACAAAGGAAAAAAGGAAGACTGAACGATAACAACCAAATATATTCATGGCCACTGCCTGTAGGTTTTAACCCGTACAAAAATTACCTGCATATGAATTCTAAGAACATAAAATAAACAATGCGAGAGCATAACACATAAAGCACATATACACAAAGATTTTCCCCTGGATCCCAAAACCAGGACTACCAGCTTGATTTTTCATTATCTTCCTTTCAATGTTACAATATGTATTTATACATGCCGAAGCATCCAATACCATGGACTGAAAAACATCTCGTCCAAAACCATGGACCGAAAACTATCGTGTCCAAAACCATGCACAAAACCATAGGTAGGTTTGCCCAACCTAATATAGGGTCCAAAAAAATTTTCCCTAGGGTGTTGCCCCAGACCCCATAGAGGGGGGATAACCGCCCCCCTCAAACCCCCTATGACTCCCCTGCTGCGCAGTCGGCGCAACAAAGCGGGGGGGGGGGGGGCAGATTAAACCCCCAATTAACTAGGGACACTGGTCATGAAAAGAATATAACACAACCCAACATTCTCCCACTTGTTGTTTTCTTTCCATAGGGGGCCACAGGAGAGATTAGTCATTTATCCATCCTTGAAATGCCCATTGTTTCTCTACACCAAGAGAACTCCTCAGAGCTCACAAATTTTGTTAATGCATCTGCAGTATTCTTCAAAGTGTCCACCTTTACCAACAACACCTTTTTGTCTTTTATCATATCCCTCACAAAGTGATACTAAACATCAATGTGCTTTGTCTTTGAATGATAAGCAAGGTTTTTTGCAAAGAAAATTGCACTTTGGCTATCATAGCCTATCCTTATAGCTCCATGTACTAACCCCATACTTGAACAAAATATCTGCAACCAAATTGCTTCCTTGCTTGCATGAGTGGCTGCCATGTATTAGGCCTTTGTAGTTGATAGTGCCACTACAGATTGTTTCTTACTCATCCAACTCACTACACCTCCAAATAGTTTAAACACATACCCACTTGTAGATCTTCTCTAATCCAAATCTCCAACCCATTCTGCATCAACAAAGTCACGAATATCCAACACTCTGTCTAATCTTGGTCTTTCTTGGTAGCACAAACCATAATCACTAGTGCCACGCAAATACCTGAAAACCCACTTCACTCATGTCTAGTGCTCCTTCCTCAGTTTTGACATAAACCTGCTCAATACTCCCATTGCATGTGCAATGTCTATTCTAGTACAAACCATTGCATACATCAGGCTACCGATTGCACTTGCATATGGAACACGAGACATGTCCTCTTCCTCTTCTTGTGTCTTGGGACACTGTTTGGTAGATAAATTTACACCTACAGGAATAGGAACCTTCACTGGTTTACTATCCTGCATTTTAAACCTCTACAATATTGTCTCGACATACTTCCTCTGGTTTAACCATAGCTTCCTATTTGCCTGATCTCTTTTAATTTTCATGCACAAAATGTAGTTTACAGCACCAAGGTCTTTCATGTCGAATTTGGAGGACAATTGGGTCTTCAAATCCTAGATAATTTCTTTTTCATTTCCAACCAACAACATATCATCCACATATAAGACCAGATAAATAACACGGTCACCAATTAGTTTAAAATACACACAGTGATCTGCTTTGCTTCTAGGAAGACAAGTCCCCATATAAATGTATCAAATTTCTGATGCCACATCCTTGGTGACTGTTTTAACCCATACAAAGACTTCTTTAACTTGCATACCAGTTCTTTCTCACCCTTCATGGCAAAACCTTCAAGTTTCTTCATGTAGATCTCCTCTTCTAGATCCCCGTGAAGAAATGATGTCTTTACACCATATGTTCTACCTCAAAATCAAAAGCAACAAAAACAGATAAAAGTAATCTAATAGAAGCTACCTTGGCAATAGGAGAAAAATATCACCAAAATCAATTCCTGGCACCAGGGAATAACCTTTTGCTACCAATCGAGATTTGCATTTCTCCACCTTTCCTTCTACATTTGTCTTCTTCTTGAACACCCATTTGCTGCCAGTGGGTTTCCTTCTAGTCAACAACTCTACCAGATCCCAAGCTTCATTTTTGTACAAAGATGCCATTTCATCAACCATGGCCTCTTTCTAGAGTTTTCCATCCTCTAAATCTAATACTTCCTTCAAAGTTTTGGGATCATCATCAATAATAGATAAAGCAAAATTTGAACAGAAAGCAGAGGGACTATACCTTTCTGGCTGCCTTCTTTCTCGAACTAATCTTCTCACACCTGGAGTTTGTGGCTCTTAATCTTCTGATTCCTCCTCTTCTGTAGAGTTTGATTCTTCCTCATTAATCTCAAACTCTATCTTCTCAGGTTCCTTTGGTTGGACTTCATGTTTAATAACATCTTTCACCTCTCTGAACACTACATCTCAGTTGCACACAACCTTTCTTGTTACTAGGTTCCAAAGCTTATAACCCTTTTAACCATCCTTATACCCAATAAAGATGCACTTTTTAGATTTACTATCCAACTTTGTTATTTTCTCCTTTGGAACATGTACATATGCATCACATCTAAATACCCTCAGATGTGAAAGAGAGGGTTTCTTACCAATCCATACCTCTTGTGGAGTCTTATCCTCCAACGCTGATGAAGGTGATCTATTGACTAGGTAATATGTTGTCTCCACCGCCTTTGCCTAGAATTCCTGTCCTAACCCGGCACCACCGAGCATGCTTCTTTCCCTTTCCATCAACGTCTTGTTCATTCTTTCTACAACTCCATTTTGCTTAGGTGTGTATGGAGTATACTTCTATTGTGCTATACCACACTTCTTACAGAATTCTTCAAATTCCTTACTTGAAAACTCTTCACCGTTATCTGTCCTCAACACCTTTATCTTCTTCTCTGTCGGGTTTTCCACTAGAGCCTTAAATTCTTTAAACTTGTCAAAGACTTTAGATTTCTTCCTAAGGAAATATATCCATGTATTCCTTGAGAATTCATCTATAAATGATACATAGTACGCAGAATTACCCATTGATGGAACCTTCACAGGTCCAAACACATCATTGTGCACAAGTTCTAATAATTTTTTCGCCCTCTTACCACCAGAGGGGAAACTCACCCGATTCTGCTTCCCATATACACAATTTTCACAGAAATCAAAATTTAGAGAGCTATTACTTATACCTTCTACCATACCTTTACCATGAAGTATTCGAAGACCCTTCTCTCCAATATGTCCAATTCTTTGATGCCACAACATGGCCTTCTCTCTAGAGACCACTAGATTTTTTGCTCCACTTTCAGGAACCACAAAACTGTTGCACCCATCAACAACAATGCTACCTTGCAGCTTGTACAGAGTTCTAATCCGAACTCCCCACATCAATACCAATGCTCCTCGAACCATCTTGCAAGTATCCTTCTCGAATATTATTTTTACACCTACATCATCCAACTTGCTTATGGAAATCAGATTTTTGGCCAATGTAGGAATATGCAAAACACTCGGAAGTGTTCTAACCCTTCCACCTTGCAAATTCAACTTTACTTTTCCGCGACCAATGATTCTAGCCTTCTTGTCATCCCCCAAGAAGACATCACCACCATCATATTTATCATACTCACAGAACCACTCTCTATGGGGAGTGAAGTGAAATGATGCCCCTGAGTCAATCAACCATGCCTCATGATCTACATGTGTAGTTGAAGAAGCCAAGTACACATCCCCACCTTCATCTGAGGTGATTTTCGCCTTTGCAGAAGGAGCATCATCAGATCCATTTCCTTTTTTAGGAGATTTAGATTTACAGTCCCTTTTGTAGTGCCCTTCCTTTCTGCATTTCCATCACACCACCTTTATAGGTTTTCCTGGAGATTTAGATTTCCCTCTAGATTTATATCTCCCACTCGATGACTTATTTTTGTTTCTGTTCTGGGACCGTCCTCGTACAAACAAGGCATCACCATTCTGGCTCTCCATATTTTTCCATCTCATCTCCTTTGTCAGCAAGGATGAGACTATTTCATCAAACTACAAGGCAGTTGCATTGCTACCTATTGCAATAACTAGACTATGCCATGACTTTGGTAGAGAACACAACAAGCTGATGCACTTATCTTCATCTGAAATTTTAATATCAACAGATAATAACTGACTTACCATAGTATTAAATTCGTTCAGATGCTCTGTCACCGAGTCTCCATCTTTCATCCTCAGGTTATACAATTTTTTCCATAGGAACAGTTTATTCACGAGAGACTTAGATTGGTACAAAGTCCCTAACTTGTCCCAGAAAGCCTTAGTTGTAGCTTCCCCTGATACATTCAACAATACTGAATATGAGACACACAATCGTATTGTGCTCTTTGCCTTTTGATCCAACTTCTTCCATTCTTCATCGGACACTCCCGTTGGTTTAGTATCCGGATCTACCGCGATCCATTGATCTTTATCCATCAACAGATCCTTCATCTTGAGTTTCCACAAATCAAAACTCTCACCATTAAATTTCTTTATCTCTATCTTTCCACTACTTGCCATCTTCTTTCACCACCAAAATCGATCCCGGACATCTCCCACTGAATAGGGTCTACCACAGGCCTGAGCGAAACCCGACGTTCCCTTGAAGCCAAGATAACTCTGATACCAAATGTAGGTTTTAACCACGTACAAAAATTACCTACATACGAATTCTAAGAACATAAAATAAACAATGCGAGAGCATAACACATAAAACACATGCACATGAGATTTTCCCCTAGATCCCAAAACCGGCACTACCAGCTTGGTTTTTCATTATGTTCCTTTCAATGTTACAATACATATTTATACATGTCGAAGCATCCAGTACCATGGACCGAAAACCATCGCGTCCAAAACCATGTGCGAAAACCATGCACAAAACCATAGGTAGGTCCGCCCAACCTAATATAGGGTCCAAAAAAAAATTTCCTCGAGGCACTGCACTAGACCTCGTAGAGGGGGGCTAATTGCCCCCCGCAAACCCCCTGTGACCCCCTAGCTACGCAGTCGGCGCAACAAAGGGCGAGCTCCGCCCCCCCTCTAACCCCCAGGTTAACTAGGGAGGCTAGTCGTGGAAAGAATATAACACAACCCAACACTGCAAGTGTACATTATAAAATTCAAATGGGGATGACAAGAGTAGAACCATGAGGAAGTCCATAAGTAGACACAGGCTAAACACATCTTTGGAACTTTACGGAGACAAAGGAACCATCATAAACCATTCCTATGTAGACAAAACCAAAACTCATATAAAAAGAAGACACCATAATGTTGACCATCGAGATGCCAAAAGCGCCTCCAAGTGTTCCAATGTATGCAACCACCTAAAAAAGAGAAAACAAAACCAACCAAACCCGCATTAATCTGATATAATTGCTGGAGAAAGAGGTGAGGAATTTTCATGTGGAGAGGTAATTGTAGGAGGAGATGCAATAGCAGGAGGAGAATTTATGGCTACAGGGGAGGCATTGAGCTTCTTTGTCTCAGACTCCACGTCATAAACCACAAACTTTTCCACCCTATCTAATCTTGACACAAAATTATCCAAGAAGAAACGAATATTCTAGAGAATTCTTTTGATATCTTCACCCTGTAAATAGTTTATAATTATCTACCTACATATCTCTGAGGACCATTTAGAGCAGGGTATCCATCTATTGGTGCACTACAAATGAATGAAGAAAGTGCAGTCTTCACTTTATAAATTTCCCTAGGTTAGGGATCCATTTGAGGTCGTCTCCTCCTACCTATGAATTAGAGAAATATGACTCGTCTCCAAAATCCTTTGACTCCAGGTGGAGAATTTCGCTCCTGACTTCAGGAGGAACAAAATCAAAATAATTTGCCATAGACTCCCATCCAAACAAATAACGACAATGATATGATGAGACACTTACACCCCCTCTATGACTTGGCATTCTCTGCCGAGGAGCCATCATTACAGAGGGGAACGAGTAAAACACACACAAAAAAATAACACAAAACCTAAGAGGAGAAACAAGGAGATGAACCTGAAACTCAACAAATCTTGTCCCATCCAAAATAATTTCATCTCTGAAGCTATACTCTTGAAGAACTTGAGAGGAATGTTGGAGATTGACCCAACTTCCAACGAATAGGATCCCTTTTATATAGACTGATGTCAATGGATTTAAATGATGGAACACCTGATTGAAGGTCAAGCAAACCACAAACACAAAGTTTGGAAACTTTAAAGGGATATGATACAAGGAATGACCCAATAACCCTAATACGCCCCCAATCCCAAACAAAGAAATAATCTTGAGTTGAAAGATACTAGTGACAAAGGAAACCCAAATCCTATAACACCTTACCAAATCGGAAGGGAAATTACAACCTTTAAAACTATATAAATAAAATGCTTGGATACCAGACACCACAAACCAAAAGCAACCAGCTAAAATAATTACCTGCAGACTCAATGCCTTGGAGCATAAAGGTGGGTAGAACATTGACCCCTCTCGATGCTCCCAAAACTAAAGGAAAATGATCGAATGTATGTTGTTTTGACCAAAACATGAGCTAATAGGAAATTGACCAAGGGGAGGAAACAAACATCCCCCACATCCATAGAATACCACAAGTAAGGACTAAGAACAAATCGGCAAAGAGAGTCCCTCCCCACCACCCCAAAGAACATTGCACTATCACCACCCTCGTAAAAACCGATGCATTTAAAATGGGAGGATGACATTTTATGATCCATCGCTTGAAAGCATTTACCAAAATACACTAGCCCAGGAGTGGACATGTGTAAGGCCCTACACACATTTTAAAACACACTTTCCTCCCATAGATCATGTGCTCATCAGTGATCTCACATAATTGTCTGTCAAGCTCTCCTGAGACAAGAGCCAATCCGCCTTGTTAAACTAGGTTCATCTCAATTGTAGAGTGATAAGCCATAGTGTGAAAATTACATTGTACTCCTCCCAATTGCAACTACCTCCTGATTTAAATATTTGTAAAGAAATTAATATTGGATAAATAATGGTTATGCTCTAAAGTATTAATGGATCAAAATAATTTTCTAAGTTACGTAAAAGGATGCAAAAAGTTTATTTTGTAGATCTCATAAATATTAGTTAATAAATGTTTGTTTAAAAGATTTATTTAAGGTTATTTTTATTATTATTTAAGATTATAGTGTCAATTATTTTGCGATTTTTGAAATAAAGAAAATATAAAAAATATTTTTATAATGAATTAGATAATTTTGTTATGTTAAATTTTATTCATTAATTTTTATGTTCTTGTAAAAAAATATAAAAAATTGTCAATGTAATATTTTAAAAATAATTAATTCAAATCCTATAAAGCAAAGTCACTTTGCCTTAAAAATAACTAAATTTTTATTAAAAAATAATTATCCTTAATAATTTTAATATTTTACAAGAAAA
>APFE030826894.1:0-36914 GCA_000404065.3 Pinus taeda | reverse complement strand
ATCACTAGGTAAGTCTGTGTACTATGTATCATTTATAGATGACTTCTCAAGGAATACATGGATATATTTTCTTAAGAATAAATCTGAATTCTTTGACAGGTTTAAAGAATTTAAGGCTCTAGTGGAAAACTAGACAGAGAAGAGGATAAAGGTGTTAAGGACAGATAACGGTGGAGAGTTTTGCAGTAAGGAATTTGAAGAATTATGTAAAAAGTGTGGTATATCACGGCAGAAGACTACTCCATACACACTTGAGTAAAATGGAGTTGTAGAAAGAATGAACAAGATGTTGATGGAAAGGGCAAGAAGCATGCTCAGTGGTGTCGGGTTAGGACAGGAATTCTGGGCAGAGGCAGTGGAGACAACATGTTACCTGGTCAATAGATCACCTTCATCAGCATTGGAAGATAAGACTCCACAAGATGTATGGACTGGTAAGAAACCTTCTCTTTCACATTTGAGGGTATTTGGATGTGATGCATATGTACATGTTCCAAAGGAGAAAATAACCAAGTTGGATAGTAAATCTGAAAAGTGAATCTTTATTGGGTAAGGATGGTTTAATGGGTTATAAGCTTTGGAACCCAGTAACAAGGAAGGTTGTGTACAGTCGAGATGTGGTGTTCAGAAAAGTGAAAGATGTTATTAAACATGAAGTTCAACCAAAGGAACCTGAGAATATAGAGTTTCAGCTTAAGGAAGAAGAATCAGACTCTACAACACAGGAGGAATCAAAAGATGAAGAGCCAGAAACTCTGGGTGTGAGACGATCAGTTCGAGAAAGAAGGCAGCCAGAAAGGTATAGTCCATCTTCTTTCTGTTCAAATTTTGTTTTATCTATTACTGACGATGATCCCAGAACTGTGAAGGAAGCAGTAGATTCAGAGGATGGAAAACTCTGGAAAGAGGCCATGGTTGATGAAATGGCATCTTTGCACAAAAATGAGGCTTGGGATCCGGTGGAGTTGTCGGTTGGAAGGAAACCCATTGGAAGCAAATGGGTGTTCAAGAAGAAGACAAATGTAGAAAGAAAGGTGGAGAAATACAAAGCTCAGTTGGTAGCAAAAGGTTATTCCCAGGTGTCGGGAATTGATTTTGGTAATATTTTTTCTCCTGTTGCCAAGGTAACTTCTATTAGAATACTTTTATTTGTTGTTGTTGCTTTTGATTTTGAGGTAGAACAGATGGATGTGAAGTCAACATTTCTTCACGTGGATCTGGAAGAGGAGATCTACATGAAGCAACCTGAAGCTTTTTTGGTGAAGGGTAAGAAAGAACTGGTATGCAAGTTAAAGAAGTCTTTGTATGGGTTAAAACAGTCACCAAGGATGTGGTATCAGAAATTTGATACATTTATACGGGGACTTGGCTTCACCAGAAGCAAAGCAGATCACTCAGTGTCTTTTAAATTAATTGGTGACCGTGTTATTTATCTGGTCTTGTATGTGGATGATATGTTTCTGATTGGAAATGACAAAGAAATTATCCAAGATTTGAAGACCCATTTGTCCTCCAAATTCAACATGAAAGATGTTATTGCTGCAAACTATATTTTGGGCATGGAAATTAAAAGAGATCAGACAAAGAGGAAGCTCTGGTTAAACCAAAGGAAGTATGTCGAGACAATATTGCAGAGGTTTACTATGCATGATAGTAAATCGTTGAAGGTTCCTATTCCTGTAGGTGTAAAGTTATCCGCTGAACAGTGTCCCAAGACACAAGAAGAGGAAGAGGACATGTCCTGTGTTCCATATGCAAGTGCATTCAGTAGCCTAATGTATGTGATGGTCTGTACTAGACCAGACATTACACATGCAGTGGGAGTATTGAGAAAGTTTATGTCAAAACCAGGGAAGGAGCACTGGACAGCAGTGAAGCTGGTTTCCAGGTATTTACGTGGCACTAGTGATTATGGTTTGTGCTACCAAGGAAGACCAGGATTAGATAGAGTGTTGGATATTCATGGCTTTGTTGATGCGGACTGGGATAGAGATCTGGATCAGAGAATATCTACAAGTGGGTATGTGTTTAACCTATTTGGAGGTGCAGTCAGTTGGAGTAAGAAACAATCTGTAGTGGCACTATCAACTACAGAGGCAGAATACATGGCAGCCACTCATGCAAGCAAGGAAGCAGTTTGGTTGCAGAGATTGTGTTCAAGTATGGGGTTAGTACAGGGAGCTATAAGGATAGACTGTGACAGCAAAGTGCAATTTTCTTGGCAAAGAACCCCGCATATCATTCAAAGACAAAGCACATTGATGTTCAATATCACTTTGTGAGGGATATGATAGAAGACAAAAAGGTGTTGTTGGTAAAGGTGGACACTTTAAAGAATATTGCAGATGCATTGACTATCAAGATCAGTTAGACGGTTGATCACTTCCATGGCCTCATTTATAATTATGCCCTTCATAGTCTAGCTAGTTGTTTCCTGGTCAAACCTAGTTGTTATCATTTTAGTCGTTACCTGATCTGAAAATTGGGTCATGGGATATTCTGCCCGATCTATTTATAATGCATAGCAAGATCTGCTCATTCAACTTGTCCTGACGATGAACCATCAACTAGCCAAGTGTCAATAAATATGGGAGTTTCTCAAAAGTTATAATGGTGACCCCATCATTTTTACCAAAATGTAGGGGCATTGTTATACTCCTACCTAAGGGGAATGATTGCATAAATGTAAAGGCCTCAACTTATTTGGGGTTGGTCAATAACATGTCAATAATTGGTTGTTGAGAGACAAGGTTGAGGTAGAGATTGTTGAGTATCATCTCATATTTTGGACGCCCCTTTCTTTTGCAACCTAGTGAAGTAAAGACTTGTACTGTGATAATTTACTGGATTGTGTTGTAAGTGACTGGAATGAGGCCTCAATTTCAATTGTTTATTGATGTTATCTTATATGGAAATAATATATTTTACTTTTGTTCTTTGTTTAATTTGTATAATGGTGGTTCTATGGTTGCATGAGTTAATGTGTGTTCAAGCTTAGATGGGATACAATCTAAATGGTAAGGGTTCATGGTTAGTACTTAAATTAAAGATGGCGGTGTGATGTTAACATGCATGTCTTAATGTTCTATATGTGATATCAATGTTTAGAATGGGGAAATAGTTGCAGTAGTAATCCTAATTAAATCCATACACAACCTTTTATATCTCAGCATAATGCTTCAAGTGAGACCTTCCCCATTAAGTGTAGAGAAAATGATAACACCTAAACTACAATAGATCCCTTGTTGGACATTGATGTAGAACTATGTCTCAAACTGAGCCAACAAATCTTACCATGATGAGGCTAATGTGCTAAGATTTAACATTACAAGGAGATCCAAAAATAGAAGTATCATTCAACTCAATTTTCTTTGGCTAAACAGTTGTTGGTGGGGGGTATTTATTCTACCAAAATTTCCCAAGGCTTGAACTTGGCCCTAGTCATTGTTGTGTGCACAAAAACATATCCATATATGTGAGCACAAGTGCTTACATCTCACTTGGTATAACTTGAACTCTAATTGGTGTTACAATACCTATCCAATTTCACTGACCCAACACACCATTGTTGACAACCAACAGATAATTTTTGACATGATGGGGACTTCCACTTCTAACATTGGCGTAATGGGAACCATTGCTACTCTGAGAGAGTATTGATTTGTGCATCGTCACAATTTTGGTATGTGCCAAGCCCTTTTCAACTCTTTACACATCATAACAACAATACAAAAACCAAGTTTTAACACGTGTCATCTTTCAACTGTCACACACAGCCAACACTTACTCCTTTTACACCAAATTCTTCGCACACAACCTATACCTCATCTCCAATGTCAATATTCCAACACTAGCACTAGTGTTGCTTGATATTAGCTTAATAAAAAAATCAAGAGATCATGATTACACATACCACCTAAGCAATAACTAATTAGGAGACAATAGTGAATCATCACAACTCAAAGATTCAAAGTTGAATATGTCATTCTAGTATATGCGCCTATAATCAAATTAGACTAAGTCAATGCATTTAATATAAATATAGGGATCAATAAAGCAAGTATGCTTATTTACTATGCACAAGACCAAACATTAGGAATGATTTGTAAAATTTAGTAGATATTCCATTGGATTATTTGTCACAATAGATCTGATAAATTTATACTGAAAATCTAAAAGCTATACTATGAGAGTTATTTTCCTTAGACTTTTGAATTTATTAAGTTACTGTTTTTATGCATGTAATATAGAAAATAAATAAAATAAAAAACATTCAAAAATACAATCACTCACAACCATAATAACACAAGATATGACCTAAGAAACCATCTCGAGAGAAAACCCAACTGGAAAGTGAGGTTGATCTACTCTTTCTTTCTTTAAATGGAAAGGGATATAGGTATAAAAAAGTGCAACATGTGGCTCGTGGGTTGCTACAGTGCAAGTACCCTCTATGTTTTCTCTCTCCTTATCCACTTTCAGCTACTCTGGTTATATATGCAACAAAATGCACTCGAATAGAATGGAACCCCTTTTCCTCTTAGCGGCCTAGTTATAACACCACCTAATAGCCTACTAGTGGTTAAGTTTGATTTATTCAACTCTTAACTTAAGTTACAATATTTACTTTTCTATAGTCTTCTTCATCATGATCACGTGGCTAGCCCCTTTCTATAAACAATGGGGTTGGATGTGGCTTCCTCTCGAATCATGGTGTTGAAAATAGGATGGTCAACTTCTAGGTGGCATAACTTTTGCATATGGACTTTGATTGAGGTGATTCTTGCATCATTGGAAAGGTATATGTGTGTATAATAGTGCTAGTGGGTGTCATGCTAAAGCGACAAGGTTTTACCCCCAAAAAATGTCATTTGATGCCTCAATTTGCTTCCAAAGGTTTTAGACCCCAATTCGCCAAACTAGGACCCCTCGGTAAAAATGTTCCTATGAGTTGATTCCTCCTTTTTTTCCACTATGAAAGCATCAATATAGATGAAAAACAATATAATAATCCAATCTGGTTCAAGGAACCACCTCTAATATTACATTTTATTATTCAATATGTATAAACATATATCATTTGTATTTGTGAAGGCTTTCATATTAGTTCAAAACATTTTTACATTTTTTAGTGAAACTATACTTCAAAATCATTTCTTTATATAATGTAAGTACAACATTCCTTTACAAATCTTTAATCTTGATCAAATTTTGGAGCTTTATGTAAGTACCATAGGATTGTCTCCTCAGTGGAGGCCAATTGGTTATGACTTTAGTGGAAGTGAAAAAACCCAAGTACATGGCTCAAAGTCCATAGAGATCAATGATAAGCATGTCACTCTATTATTCCCAAATATACTAGTAAATTAGTTTAAAGCCTTCTAACCAAGGAGAACTCTTTATTAATAAAAAAATTACAATAAAATTGTACTTTGCATAAGCCCACTTCCATTGTATTGATTTAATATGCAAGTGTTTAAATCGGTTTAAGTTATTATCAATAATTCAAACACTTTATTAGTTGAAATATTTTCTCTCATATTATTGATTTTGTAACTCAACCTAGGTAAGTGTTTTCATAATATGCCTCAAATTTATAACTAACTCAACTAGAAAATGGGAAGAAAAAAAAATGAATAGATAATTCAAAACTTCGAAATATTCTGAGCTTAAAGTTACAATAATACTATTGAAAATAGCATCAAGAAAAATCCTACTTTAATTTGTCCTTGAATTAAATTGGGAATAAATGTAACTCCAGATCTCATGACAACTTGTAATAGTTAACTAAGTTAGTTTGACTTAGTTGGCTCAGTTAATTCGAGTCGATAGTCTAACTAGAGTCATGTAGAGTGTCTCCTACAATTAGGAGCACTAATTGAGTTTATTTTGAGTTTTAATTATTTAATTCAGCCTAATTAAGTTAAACTCAGTTAAACTAGTTCCAACTGATGGAGGAATTAGTGAGAGATTCAGTAGGGGGTGTAACCTGCAGTAGTGGGGTGTAACCAACACTGCTCAACGAGTAAAATGAAGATTCACTCATAATTAACTCATGCATGTCAGATTAGAGAAATACCCAGTTGAGATTGGAGTTCAAGAACATTGTACTATCAGTTGTAAAATCATCTAAATTAAACAGATGATGCATGCAGTTAGAAGAATGCCTAAAATAAATCATTCCTTAATTAGAAAAATCACTAATTTTAGTAATTCAAATTTCCTTTAAAAAGAGGAATGAAGTCACAATTTTAATCATTGTTTTGGTGAGCATGAGTTGGTGAGACCAAGCAATAGGAAGCACAAGTTTGTGCGTGGATCTTGTGAGAGAAAGGTGTGTCAAGAGAAGCTTGGGCACAGGTTGGTAGTGAGATAGATAGAGATAGTGCAAAGGTTGCTTGGGCTTGAGAAAAGCATTGTAATCTTCTCATATTTTCTTATTAATTCACTATATAGAGAGCAAGGGTTTTTAGTTGTGGCTTTCCCCAGAAAATTATTGTGTTATGTGTGATTGAATTCTTTCTCTTATATGCTTCGTGATTTCATCAGTCGTTTATTGTTTTCTCTGATGAGTAGAGTAGATTCAAGTCAATTGTTTTAGCATATTACAAGCTGCAATTTGAATCTACAAGGATTTTCTACATGGTATCAAAGCTAGATTTGTAGAAATCTCTACATGGTATCAGAGCTAGATTTGTAGAAATTTCTACATGGTATCAGAGCTAAAATCACTATAAAAGAGGATGTTGGAAAAATACTGAGGGAGGGGTTGGGGGGGGGGGGGGGGTGCGTGAATTAGTATTTTAAAAACTCACAATAATAATTTTCTTTTCTCAAATATATACGCGACTTCACTGAACCCAACTTGCGTATGTATGCAACTGTTGTAAAAAAAACTAGTGTATACTTAGTAAACTTGTAAAACAACTAATTATTTATCAATTGAACTTAAACCAAAATGTAAGAGATTTATTAGGCATTTGATAAGCAATAAGTAGGTGCAATAAGAATAGAATAAAGTATCACACATAAAAAACACACATGAACACCAAGATTTAAGGTGGAAACTGAATGCGGGAAACAAACCACCTGATGATGTCGTCTCTGACATTTTTTTAATATAAAGAAAAATCTTTTTACAGTCTTGTATTGGTGCAGACTCATACCAGTACATAGGCACACACCTGTAGAAGGCTACAACCTTCGCTTGTTTTCCAGCTCCTACTGGAAGGTAGTTCCAACCTCTTAGCTCTTATACTGGTGTAAACTTGTACCAGTACGCAGGCACCAACCTGCAGAAGGCTACAACATTCACTCATTCTCTAGCTGCTACTGGAAGGGAGCTCCAAACCCCTGATTTGATTTACCAACTACCACTGGAAGGAAGCTTCAACTCCCTCAACACTGGGGACCACGTTTCATAAATTTTCATACTGGATCCACCTACTACAACACGTCATAACTTGTAGGCCACTTTTCATCAAATTTTCATACTGGACCCACTACCAACACTTAAGCTCAAATATCAATAATCAAGTTGTAACTCATCATTGTAACACAATCATCAATCTCTGACACAACTGAATCAACAAATCATTGAAACCCAATTAACTAAAACTTAATCAAAACTCAACCAATCAACTAAAACAATCAGATCATTGTAACCAAAATATCAAACATCATACTACACATCACAGAAACCATATTCTGTTATTGTAAATCATGATCAATCATCTATCAAAATGTATATGCTACTTTACTTAAGGCAACCCGTGTGTATACGCGTTTTTCTGTAGAGCAACCTACGTATAGATCTCAATATACTGAAAACTTGTAATTTTGAATCAGACACAGAGTTGACCAAAGTTATTCTGAAATATTCTATTAGCTTAAAGAACCATCATACAGTTAGCAGCATCAATAATATTTTCAACCAATCAATATGTAACCAAATTCAACTTCATCATTCAATCAGATCTACTTCGGACATTATCACTCAACCCAGATCAACCTAAGGACATCATTGGCAGACAACAAAGATACAGCAACACTGATCGGTTGATCAGTAATTTATGAACATAAACCTACATGACTTTGAAGAAATGAACCTACGTGTATACGCAACTTTATCGAGACCAACCAGCGTATAGATCTGCAAATTTTAAGTTTCCTTTATGTATGTGGCTTTGAAGAAATGAACCCACATGTATACGTGACTTCGCAAATACCAACCTGCGTATAGATCTGCAAATTTTGACCTAAAAATTGTGTAGCTCTTTAGAACTTCAAAAAGACCCAGATCATAAATTCAGAGATAAAAACATGTGTCAATACTTAGATCTAATCAATCCATGAGCAGATCATATAATGGAAACTCATTTCAAGTCTCATGATCCGGATCCATCATTATATTCATCGGTGCATAATTATTTCAGATCTATTGGAACTTATCCATCATCAAACTCTCGAGTTCATACTTAGTTTAGATCAAGCAAAGCATCAAAAGCCATTAACATGCATATTTGATTTAGATCTAACTATTCATAAGATTTTCATCACATAAACGCTCAACACACATTGATCTTCACCACCTTACATATTTTAGTCCTTTTCAATGCCATGCATCAAAACCATACTCCAGCCAATGGTTTTCTTAGACGGGATCAAAAAAACCGTTGTTGGGCTGAATACTATGGGTCAATACCATGGTAAAGACACCTGGTATTTAGAATACCATATTGCAGAAATTATACGCACCTTTGCTTCTTTAAACTTGCGTTTATACACGACTTGGCCTTGACGAACCCACGTATAGATCTTCAAATATTCACCTATATCATACTTGTGATTCTGATATGTAAACATTTGTCCCATCATTCTGTTATTCTATTCCATCACTCTGTCACCTCTTAACTGACCTGTGGAGTCATCTAGTTACCATATACTTGTTTTGTTATAAGCGAGTTGCCATCAAGGACAACACATGCATCATAATGTCAACAGAGGAGAATACGAGTTTATCTTTTGTAGGAGAAATCAAATTTGCAGTATCATACTTCAGAGCCAGCAGGATGTCATTCTATGGATTAAGACTCGAATATGCCCTTGAGGGTAGTTCGAACTATATTGCTTGGAAGGACAGGATAGAGGCAGTCTTGAAAGACAACGGCCTTAAGGAATTTATAGACAGTGATATTAGTAAGCCAGTTGATGCTTAGGATCTGGTGAAGTGGAGAAAGTGTGTGGAAAAGGCGAGAAGGATTATCCTAAAAGGAGCTCGAGATCATATTGTCTTGAACCTCCATGATAAAGAAACTCCATTTGCAATGTGGAAAGCCTTGAAAGACATGTTTCAAAATAGCAGTGACAACAAGAAGTTGGCACTGAAGGACAAGCTCAGAAAGATCAATATGAAGAAGGGTGACACAATCTCGAAGTACTTGACCAAGTTCACCAAATGTTGGGATGAGCTTGGAAGTGTCAGTGTTATAGTTGTTGAAGTTGATATAATAATCATATCACTTTTAGGCCTTCCCAAGAGCTAGGAAAACTACCAGGACGCATTTAATTGGAGGTAGAAGCTGCCAAAGTGGGAGCATTTGTAGTCTGGCTTGGTGCAAGAAGATATTCAACAGAACACCAGATATGGGACCTCATCCAAAGAAGTGGAAGAGGACTTTTAATTAGTCAACCAAGAAAAAAAATCCAAGGGAAAGAAGTCCCAAGGCGAGGAGGATGGAAAGAAGAAGGACCTGTCAAACATCAAGTGTTTTCACTGTCCGGAGTTTGAGCACTAATCAAGTGACCAACTTTTAGCTCAAAAATGAAAGTGCCCAAAAATTCTTGAAACTGGTGTTAATTTGAAGTGCTCGTCATTTTGAATCCAAGGACGTTCATTTCACCAAGATATGACACTGTATTCTCAAGTTATTGCGTTCTGATCGTTTGTCCCAACAACGAAAAAATGAGCAGGTCTACTAACTAGGACTTCGTACAGCTGACATCACCCAGGGTGACTGTGCAACTACAGACCAATCAGGTACTTCCAAGTGTCAAGCTCTGGCTCATGCAGGTGGTCAAATTTGATTGGTTTTGTGTGGACCAATGGAATGGTGCCATGTGGCACATCTAGATCGCACTAAAATTTTATGGTTTAGGTCGAAGGCACAGATGCGATCGAACCCCCTACTTCAATCCTACCAACGCCAAGCTCTACCGACTACTCTACAAATGGTTCTTATTAACCATAGTATTAAACTTATATTTAAGTTTTATTGAATCAGCATATGGGGGAAGGGGTCGGGGCTAAGACACTGGCCCTTGGTCACAACCTCAGCATATGACCACGGCGCAGAAGTGATGGGGCCCGGGGACTATCCCCAGCCCCTAGTCACAACCTCCCACGAGACCATAGGCATATCTAGGAAGGCGCTAGTGGAGAGGGGGCTCGGCAGAAGCTCCAGGACCAGGTCACCTGGGTGCCACAGGATAGTGGCAACGGTTCGACAGATGGGCGATAGTGAAGGGGACCATCCCCAGGCCATATGGCCTTTCACAAGACCCCGATGCGTGGATTAAATAACCTCAATGGTTAGGGCGGGTTGTTGGCCCGACCCTCGACCCCAAGGGATTAATGTGACCAGGCACCTAAATTTTAAGAGGCTAAGTCAGTGGAGGCAGGTCATTGACCCAAGCCCCCGGGCACATGGCCCATGTGGCCAAAATTTCGGCCTTTAGGGGTTATTGGGAAATTTAAGTATCCAACAAATTGCACCTTCGGCGGGCAAATTTGTTGCCTCCGTGACTGAAAAAGGGTGGATTTGTAGGATAGTTAGATTGTTGGTCTCATTTGTAGGATGGATAACAACAAAACTACATGGAGAGCTTGTAGAGTCATATCTTTGTGAGTTTTTGGTCTTTTGCAGCTCAATAAGAGTCTACCTAGGGGTTTTTAGACATTCTAGATCTATTGGTGACCTCTATTTTCTAATTTGAGCACATATAAAGGAACCTTTTGCAAGTTCAAGTCCATGGGTGTATGGATCAATCAGTTTTTTGGAGTTGTTATTGAAGGTGTTTGAGCATGGAGAAGGCCTTGTAGGGGTTTTATTACCTTCAGAAGTTTACAACAACAGTTGTTACTTGCAAGGTTCAGCTCTTCTATACTTTTTGCATTATGTCTTGTTGAGGGAAGTTTTCTATTTGTCCTTCAATGTGGACATGAAGTGCTTATATTCATGTATGCTCATTTTTAGATGGAATACATGGTCTTTGTAGGAGACACCTTGTGTTGTTGATGTTTTCACGAATGTTTGTAGGTTTTCATGGTGTTTATGTGAGATTTCTTTGTAGGATAATATTCCCTTGAAGGGGAAATAGCCACATTTTTTATCAATGAACTTTTATGTACTCCTTTTCCTTTGAATATATGGAGTGGGCTATGTTGGCAGGCCTGGAGATGTATCCCGGGAGGGGTGAACTCCATCACCAAATCCTTTGTTCTACTCTTCATGGATGCCTGTATGAGTTATGTGATGTTGTGTTGCTTATGCTTGATTTTACGTGTGAAAACTAACTCATAACTTGAAGATACCTTTTGGAAAACCTATTTTGTGTTAAGACCCAATTTTCCTTGCAAAGCGTTGGCAAATGATCCTTGTTTTTAGGAAGAGGAAATTAACCTCCTCCTCCATTTTCAGGTCAATTGGTAGATCCTCATCTGACCAAGTTGTAAGAATGGGCAAGAAGAGTCTCCAAGAGATAGAGGAGATGAATTTGGCTCTTTGTATGGAGAACATTGAGTTGAGAAGAATGCTAGAAATGGATGAAGAGGAGAAGAGGTATGCGACTTCAATTGCAGCATGTGCTTAAGGAACAAGTTGTTGAAAGTTCCACTCCTCTGACAGCTAAAGGCACCTCCAAAATGAAACCAATATGTGGGCATGGTTCACACGGTAATTATGGACCATATGAGGAAAATGATGATTGTGCATTTTGCAAGCATCTCCAAGATTCTCACCATATGCCAGTTGGTAAAAGTGGGTGGCTAGAGTCATCTGCAATGTTGTCGTCATCATCAAAAGCTGAAAAGATGAATGGAAAGTTCAAGGAGTTAATAAGCATTTCAAGTACAATTCCTTTTGTTTATGTTCATAACACCTCTTTTGCAACATTTGAGCAACATACCAAATGCATTAGTATGAAGTTGCTTTCTAAAATGGGTTATGAAGGAGGAGGCCTCTGCATCAATGGCCAAGGGATCACCAATCCAATCATGGTACAAGATAGACCAAAGTATCAAGGATTGGGATATGGTCAAAGGGAGTTTGGAGAATGCTCTAAACAGTTTGAGGCGCAACAATCATCTAAGGATGATGTCACACCAAGATGGTGGTGACAATGTTCATTTGTCTCTCAAGCAAGATGAATGCTTGAAGGGACCTTGCATTTCATCGTCTACCCCACATCGTCAAAGTTGTAGCCCAAGGGAGAGGCATAAAACTCATGGGTGTTTTCCAAATGCTGGTAATTTTGATTATTTGTGGAATATGTATCCTTGTACTTTATGTGATGCATTTTACCATTGAGTGGTTGTCTGTGAGCAATGCATGGTAATGGTTAAAAGGATGGATCAGATTCTAGGCATCAAGCATGATGAATCTTCTTCGCATGAGAGGACTTCCTTGTCGGCAAGCAAGAGGAAGTTTTTTTGTACCCATTGCAAGGTGCATGGGCATGGAAATGAACGATGTTGGAAATTACATCCAGAGCTTTGTTCCAAGAAGGGAAAACAAATTGTGCAACCTAATGCAAGGGAAGTAAGAGGTGGCAAAGAGGACTCACAACAATCCTAAAGCAACCTTCAAGGCAAATTTGATGCAAAAAGAGAACCCATAGGGCTAGGAGAGGCAAAGACTCGGTAGATTGTTTGTAAAGTTGCTTTGTAAATTTGTAATTACTTATTGTTGTTTACCTGTTGGGGTAATTTTTTAAAGTGAACAATAATAGTTGCTATGTGCAACAAGTATGTTTCACTGATGTTATGTTATTGGCTTGTTTATAAATCCATATGTGTAAGGACTTTTGGAATGTAGAAGTTGTCATCCAAGTTTGTCATGTACTCATTGATGCAAGTATTCAAGATGAAATTTGTTGTGAATAAAATCATTGTTTAAGATTGTAAAAGATGACTATGTTTTTGTAGGAAAATCTAATTATGTCATTGAATTTTTGCAGCAGTGTACTTTTTTGTACAAGCTCAGTTTGATGATGGTAAAGCAAGTTTATATTGCTTCTGATTTCCAAGATGGAGTCCAGTTTGTCTTCAACGGTTGAACTTCAAGACGAAGTTGTTTTGATCCATGCAAAGATGAGATTAAAGAGAATTTCCATATTCCAATCATCAGTGTTTTTGTTCCTGCATCAGTGATAAGAATTTTTGGCTCGATTCTTAACAGGGCAGTACATCTTCATGAAGAAGATAGGTGAAGTGCTTTGATTAGATCTTGAAGGGCACCAATTGAAAGATAGCATATGTAATGAATTTTTGGGTAATTTTGAGTTTCAACCTCATTTTATTTACTAGGAGAAGTAAACTTTTGGAGAGCAAGAGTTCCTAGTGGGGAGGTGTGATAAGGTGATCAAATTTTAGCTCAAAACTGAAAGTGTTCAGAAAGTCTTAAATCAGCATCAAGTTGAATTGCTCATCGTTCTGGATCCAACGAGGTTCGTTTCACCTCAATTCGACATTGTATGCTCAAGTTAGTGCTTTCTGATCATTTAGCCCAACACCTAAAAAATGAGCAAGGATGTTGACTAAGATTTCGTATAGCTAACATCATCGAGGGTGACTGTGAAGGTACAGACCAATCGGGTGATGTCAAGTGTCAAGCTCTGACTCATGCAGGTGGTCACATTTGATTTTGTTTGTGTGGACCACTGGAATGGTACCAAGTGGCCCAATCATGGGCTGCCACATGGAACCTCCAGAGCGCACTAAAATTTTATGGTTTAGGTCGGAGGCATGGGCGGGATCGAACCCCCTATATCAATCCTACCAACGCCAAGCTCTATTGACTTCTCTACAGATGGTTCTTATTAACCATAGTATTAAATTTATATTTAATTTTTATTGAATCCACATATGGGGGGAGGGGTCGGGGATAAGCCCCTGGCCCCCGTTCGCAACCTCAGCATGGCACAGAAGGGATGGGGCTTGGGGACCGTCTGTGTCCCCTGGTCAGCACTTCCCACGAGACCACAGGCATATCCGAAAAAGATGCCAGCGGAGAGGGAGCTCGGCGGAAGCTCTAGGTCCAGGTCACCTGAGCGTCACATGACTCTGGCAAGGGCTCGACAAATGGGTGTTAGTGAAGGGGACCACCCTCAGGTCATATGGCCTTTCACATGAACACAGCGCATGGATTAAAGGAGCCCAACTGTTAGGGCGGGCTGTTGGCCTGGCCCTCAACCACATGGGATTAATGTGACCACACGCTCGTATTTTAAGAGGCTACGCTGGCAGGGGAGGGTCATTGGACCTAGCCCTTGGCCAAATGGCCAATGTGGCCAAAGTTTTCGCCTTTAAGGGTTATTGAGCAATTTAAGTATCCAACAAATTACACCTTCAGTAGGCAAATTTATTGCCTCTGCAAAGGAAAATAGGGCAGATTTGTAAGATAGTTAGACTGTTGGTCTGATTTGTAAGACGGATAACAACAAAACTACAAGGAGAGCTTGTAGAGCCATATCTTTGTGATTTTATGGCCTTTTGGAGCTCAAGAAGAGTCTACCTAGGGGTTTTTTGAAATTCTAGATCCAATGGTGACCTTTATTTGCTTATTTGAGCACATCTAAAGGAACATTTTACAAGTTCAAGTCCATGGGTGTATGGATCAATCAGTGTTTTGGAGTAGTTCTTGAAGGTGTTTGAGCATGGAGAAGGCCTTGTAGGGGCTTTCTTACCTTCATAATTTTATTGTAGAAGTTGTTACTAGCAGGGTTCATCTCTTCTCTACCTTTCTCCCTATGTCTTGTTGATGAAAGTTTTCTATTTGTCCTTCAATGTGGAATTGAAGTGCTTGTATGTTCATGTATGCTCATTTTCAGATGGAGTACAGGGTGTTTGTAGGAGACACCTTGTGTTGCTGATGTTTTCATGACTGACTATAGGTTTTCATGATGTTTATGTGAGAGTTTTTTGCAAGAGAATATTTCCTTGAAGGGGAAATAGCCACATGTTTTATCAGCAAACTTTTATGTACTCCTTTTCCATTGAATATATGGAGCGGTCTAGCTATGTTGGCATGCCTGGAGATGTAGCCCAAGAGGGGTGAACTCCATCACCAAATCCTTTTTTCTACTCTTCATGAATGCCTTTATGAGTTATGTGATGTTGTGTTGCTTATGCTTAAGTTTACATGTGAAAACTAACTCATAACTTGAAGAGACCTTTTGGAAAACCTCTTTTGTGTTAAGACCCATTTTTCCTTGCAAAGCGTCAAAGAACGATCCTTGTTTTTAGGAAGAGGAAATTGACCTCCACCATTTTCAGATCAATTGGTATCAGAGCATCATCTGACCAAGTTGTAAGAATGGGCAAGAAGAGTCTCTGGGAGCTAGAGGAGATGAATTTGGCTCTTCGTATGGAGAACATTGAGTTGAGAAGAATGCTAGAAATGGTTGAAAATGAGAAGAGGCATATGCACCTTTAGTTGTAGCATGTGCTTGAGGAACAAGTTGTTGAAAGTTCCACTCCTCTGAGAGCTAAAGACACCTACAAAATGAAACCAATATGTGGGCATGGTTCACATAGTAGTTATGGACCATATGAGGAAAATTATGCATGTGCATTTTGCAAGCATCTCCAAGATTCGCACCATATGCTAGTTGGTAAAAGTTGGTGCCTAGAATCATCTGCAATGTCATCGTCATCATTAGAAGTTGAAAATATGAACGGAAAGTTCAAGGAGGTAATAAGTATTTCAAGTACAATTCCTTTTGTTTATGTTCATAACACCTCTTTCGCAGCATTTGAGCAACATACCAAAGGCATTGGTATGAAGCTTCTTTCTAGAATGGGTTATGAAGGAGGAGGCCATGACATCAATGACCAAGGGATCAACAATCCAATCATGGTACAAGAAAGACCAAAGTATCAAGGATTGGGATATGGTCTAAGGGAGTTTGGAGAATGCTCTAAACGGTTTTAGGAACAACAATCATCTGAGGATGATATGTCACACCAAGATGGTGGTGACAATGTTCATTTGTCTCTTAAGCGAGATGAATGGTTGAAGGGACCTTGCATGTCATCGTCCACCCCACTTCGTCAAAGTTGCAGCCCAAGGGAGAGGCATAAAACTCATGGGTATTTTCCAAATGTTGGTAATTTTGACTATTTGTGGAATATGTATCCTTGTACTTTATGTGATACATTTGACCATTGTGTGGTTATTTGTGAGAAATGCATGGTAATGGTTAAAAGGATGGATAAGAGTCTAGGCATCAAGCATGATGAATCTCCTTTGCATGAGAGGACTTGCTTGTTGACAAGCAAGAGAAAGTTATTTTTTACCCATTGCAAGATGCATGGGCATGGAAATGAACGATGTTGGAAATCACATCTAGAGCTTCATTCCAGGAAGGGAAAAGAGATTGTGCAACCTAATGCAAGGGAAGCAAGAGGTGGCAAGGAGGACTCACAGCAATCCTAAAGCAACCTTCAAGGAAAAGTTGTTGCAAAAAGAGAACCCATAAGGCTGGGAGAGGCAAAGACTCGGTAGACTGTTTGTAAAGTTGCTTTGTAAATTTGTAATTACTTGTTGTTGTTTACCTGTTTGGGTAATTTTGTAAAGTGAACAATAATAGTCACTATGTGCAACAAGTATGTTTCATTGATGTTATGTTATTGGCTCGTTTATAAGTCCATATGTGTAAGGATTTTTGGAATGTACAAGTTGTCATCCAAGTTTGTCATGTACTCACCGATGCAAGTATTGAAGATTAAACTTGTTGTGAATAGAAGCTTTGTTTAAGATTATACAAGATGATTATTTTTTGTAGTCAAAGCCAATTATGTCATTGAATTTTTGCAATGGTGTATTTTTGTGTACAAGCTCAGTTTGAGGATGGTAAAGCAATTTTATATTGCTTATGATTTCCAAGTAGGAGTCAACTTTTTCTTCAACAGTTGAACTTCAAGACGAAGTTGTTTTGAGCCTTGCAAAGATGAGATTAAAGAGAATGTTTAGATTCCACTCATCAATGTTTTTTTCCCGCGTTAGCGATAAGAATTTTTGGCTCGATTCTTAACAGGACAGTGGGTCTTCACGAAGAAGATAAGTGAAGTGCCTTGATTGGAGCTTGAAGGGCACCAATTGAAAAGATAGCATTTGGATTGAATTTTTGTGTAATTTTGAGTTTCAACCTCATTTTATTTAATAGGGGAGTAAACTTTTGGAGTCCAAAAGTTCCTAGTGGGGAGGTGTGGTCAGGTGATCAAATTTTAGCTCAAAAATGAAAGTGCCTAGAAAGTCTTATAACTGGTGTCAAGTTGAAGTGCTGGTCATTTTGAATCCAACTACATTTGTTTCACCTCAATCCAACACTACATGCTCAATTCATTTCGTTCTGATCATTCGCCCCAACATCTAAAAAATGAGCAGGTCTGCTGACTAGGCTTTTGTATAGCTGACATCATCCAAGGTGACTGTGTAGGTACGGACCAATCGGGTGCTGCGAAGTGTCAAGATCTGGCTCGTGCAGGTGGTCGAATTTTATTGTTTTTGTGTGGACCAATGGAATGATGCCACGTGGCCCAATCATGG
This sequence comes from Pinus taeda, assembly GCA_000404065.3. NCBI lineage: Eukaryota > Viridiplantae > Streptophyta > Pinopsida > Pinales > Pinaceae > Pinus > Pinus taeda. Next base: position 19,086 of record APFE030826894.1, on the reverse strand, counting down.
GCTGCCATGTGGCACCTCCAAAGCACACTAAAATTTTATGGTTTAGGCTAGAGGCCCGGACGGGATCGAACCCCTGACCTCAAGCCTACCAATGTCAATCTCTATTGAATGCTCTACGGATGGTCCTTATTAACCATAGTATTAAACTTATATTTAAGTTGTATTGAATTCGCATATGGGGGAAGGGCTCGGGGCTAAGCCCCTGGCCCCCAGTCACAACCTCGGCATATGAACGTGGCGCAGAAGGGATTGGGCCTAGGGACCAGCCCCGACCCCTGATCAAAACCTCCCACGAGACCACAGGAATATCCAAGAAGGCGCCAGCGAAGAGGGAGCTCGACAGAAGCTCCAAATCCAGGTCACCTTAGTGCCACAAGACTGTGGCAAGGGCTCGGCATATGGGCGCTAGTGAAGGGGGCCAACTCCAGTTATATAGCCTTTCATGTGACCTTGATGCGTGGAGTAAAGGAGCTTGACGGTAGGGCAAGTCGTTGGCCCGAACCTCGACCCCGTGGGATTAATGTGACCACGCACACAAATTTTAAGAAGCTAATCTGGCGAGAGCGAGTAGTTGGCCCTAGCCCGCAACCGCATGGCCCATGTGCCACAAATTTCTACCTTTAAGGGTTATTGGGAAATTTAAATATCCAACAAATTGCACCGTCGGCGGGTGAATTTGTCACTTCTGCGGCGGAAAACAAGGCGGATTTATAGGACAGATAGACTATTGGTCTGATTTGTAGGACAAATAACCGCAAAACTACATGGAGAGCTTGTAGAACCATGTATTTGTGAGTTTTGGGCTTTTAGGAGCTCAAGAAGAGCGTGCCTAGAGGTTTATGGACATTATGGATCCAATGATGACCTCTATTTTCTTATTTGAGCACATATAAAGGAACCTTTTGCAAGTTCAAGTCCATGTGTGTATGGATCAATTAGTGTTTTGAAGTGGTTCTTAAAAGTGTTTGAGCATGGATAAGGCCTTGTAGGGGTTTTCTTACTTGCAGAATTTTACTGCATCAGTTTTTACTTTTAAGTTTTATCTCTTCTATACTTTCTCACCATGTCTTGTTGAGAAAAGTTTTCTATTGTCCTTCAATGTGGAATTGAAGTGCTTGTATGCTCATTTTCAGATGGAGTACAGAGTCTTTGTAGGAGACATCTTGTGTTGCTAATGTTTTCATGACTGACTGTAAGTTGTCATGATGTTTATGTGAGAGTTATTTACAAGATAATATTTCCTTGAAGGGGAAATAGCCACATGTTTTATCAGCAAAATTTTATGTACTCCTTTTCCACTAAATATATGGAGCGGTCTAGCTATGTTGGCAGGCCCGAAGATGTATCCCAGGAGGGGTGAACTCCGTCACCAAATCCTTTGTTCTACTCTTCATGAATGCATGTATCATTTTTGTGATGTTGTGTTGCTTATGCTTAAGTTTACAAGTGAAAACTAACTCATAACTTGAAAAGACCTTTTGGAAAACATGTTTTGTGTTAAGAGCCATTTTCCTTGCAAAGCGTCGGAGAACGATCCTTGTTTTTAGGAAGAGGAAATTGACCTCCTCCTCCATTTTCAGATCAGGGACTATGCCATGAAATGCCCACTGAAGAAAATAAGCAAGAAGGAGCCTGCAGTAGCAGCGGCAGGTGAAGCTCTAGCTTCACAATTCGAACTTGATTTCACTCTCATTTCATGCATGGCAAGTACTGTAATGGGAAGCATGTGGTATCTCAACAGCAGCGCCTCGTTCCATATGACGGGGAATAGAGATCTCTTCAGTGCGAAAGACCTCAAACAAAACATAGAGTTTGGAGATGATGAGAGGTATAGCGCGACCGACATCAGTAAAATTACTTTTCAGAGGGAGTTTGGCTCCCCTCTTAGACTCACAAATGTGATGTATGTTCCAGGACCAAAGAAGAATCTTGTTTCCGTCGCAGTATTGGAAGACCGTGGCTATGATGTGCTATTTAGAAAAGGAAAGGTTTTCCTTAGACACATCATCGCGGGACAAGTGAAACATATCGATGTGCGAGTCAAGAACCTGTATTCACTTGATGTACAAGATGCATGAAAAGCCTTGAGGAGAAAGGAAAAGGTTAGAGACTTGGTGGTTGAGAGGGAGCATGAATTACTTGTCAACATGCAGCCTCAGGTGCAGCCTCAGAAGCAACCTCAACAAGTTGTGGAGAAACCAGAATTGGAGAAGCATAGAGGAGACCGAGTGGAGACATCCACTCAAGTAGATACCTCCAGTAGGGAGAAATTACGAGCCAAGTGGGCAGAAGGAGCACATGTGGCCATACCTCCAGGTGTGAGGTGGGGCGATATGAAACCTTAGTCCAAGAGTTTCAGAAATTGGGTAGGATCCATTGAGGTGTTTTTTGTATCATGGATCATTACCTTGCTACGAGGGCCTAAAGTATTTAATAGCAGGATGATCAGTGTCAGACAGATAATGAGGAGTGTTGAGCAGTATTGACAACAGAGCAATATTGACAGCAGAGCAGGAGGCTCGGTAGCAGAGTCAGAAGCAACACAGTTTTCCTAGTAGACAATTGCAGACACAATTGATTCAATTTATTTTGTTTGACTGATTTTTGGCTGCAGATGTTACAATAGCAACAACGATAGTGACTAGAGTTGCTTGCAAAACATTCCAAAGGTACCAGATCGTGATAAAGTTGAATTCCTTTCTTGTTGTAGGGAGTGTTGAAAATATCAATAAGAAATGTTTAAAATAGCATCAAGAAAAATCCTAATTTAATTTATCCTTGAATTAAATTGGGAATAAATTGTAACTCCACATCTTATGACAACTTGTAATAGTTAACTAAGTTAGTTTGACTTAGTTGGCTCAGTTTATTCAAGTTGAGGGTCTAACTAGAGTCATGTAGATTGTCTTCTACAATTAGGAGCACTAGTTGAGTCTATTTTGAGCTGTAATTACTTAATTCAATTTAATGGGGTTAAATTCAGTTAAACTAGTTCCAACTAATGGAGGAATTAGTGGGAGATCTAGTAGTGGGGTGTAACCTACAATATTGGGGTGTAACCGGCACTGCTCAACCAATAAACTGAAGATTAACTCATAATTAACTCATGCATGTCACATCGGAGAAAGACCCAATTGAGATTGGAGTTCAGGGACAATGTACTATGAGTTGTAAAATCATCTAAATTAAACAAATGGTGCATGCAGTCAGAAAAAGGCCTAAAATAAATCATTCCTTAATTAGAAAAATCACTAATTTTAGCCATTCGAATTGCCTTTAAAAGGAGGAATGAAGGCACAAGTTTAATCGTTGTTTTGGTGAGCGGGAGTTGGTGAGACCAAGCAATAGGAAGCACAAGTTTGTGTGTGGAGTTTGTGAGAGAAAGGTGTGCCAAGAGAAGCTTGTGCACAGGTTGGTAGTGAGATAGTTAGAGATAGTGCAGAGATTGCTCGGGCTTGAACAAAGCATTGTAATCTTCTTATATTTTCTGATTAATGCAATACACAGATAGCAGGGGTTTTTAGTTGTGGCTTTCCCCATAAAATTATTGTGTTATGTGTGATTGAATTCTTTCTCTTATATGATTCGTAATTTCGTCGATCGTTTATTGTTTCCGCTGATGAGTAGAGTATATTCAAATCAATTGTTTTAGCATATTACAATCGACAGTTTGAATCTACAGGGAATTTCTACAAATACTAACACAACTATGTAAATTAAATGTTTAATAAAGTCATAGCCATAAACTATTTATGTGTCATATAGTTTATCATCCATTTAATTTATGTAATGTTGAGAATATGTAAAGCCATGACATAGTAGAATGGAGGTCACAAACGCACTATACAAGTTTTGAATTGAAATAAAATATGGAAACCCTTGATTTTATCAAATTACATTTTTATCTTTTAAAAAATAAAAAAATATATTTCAAAATAGACAACTGTAAATCTACACACAATAAAAATCCATAAAATGACATTTTATGTCCTTGGTGATGAGTGGTGAGTCCACCCAAAACTTTGGACAATTGTAAATCTACACACAGTAGAAATCCATAAGAAGACATTCACCATAATACAGGCTGTAAAAACATACATACACATTGTAAATCTACACAATGGAAATCCATAAGAAGACATTCACCATAATTACAGGTTGTGAAAACAAACATACAAATTGTAAATCTACACAGTAGAAATCCATAAGAAGACATTCACCATAATTACAGGCTCTAAAAACATACATACACATTGTAAATCTACACACAGTAAAAATCCATAAGAAAACATTCAACATAATTACAAGTTGCAAAAACATACATACACCAATATTAAGCGAGTTGCTCATTCTGCAAAGATTTCTTGAAATACAATTTAGATTTATGACTATCCATAATTTGAATGTCTCCAAAAATTTTCAAAATATCGAATATATATCTATGATTAAAAACCATTAAAAAATAAAAAAATACAAATTTAATTTATGACTATCCATAATTTGAATGTCTTCAATTTTTTTCAAAATATCGAATCTATATCTATAATTAAAAATCATTAAAAAATAAAAATAAAAATCAATAAAAATTACAAGTCCATAATTTTAATGTCTCCAAAATTTTTCAAAATATTGAATCTATATCTATGATTAAAAACCATTCAAAAATAAAAAATAAAAATCAACTAAATTAAGATAAAAAATGTAGTAAAGATATGGAAATTCTGGTCATATTTAGAGAAAATCTGACAAAGATTTTTGTAAATCAAAGTTATAGTTATTCAACCTCAAAATTTTAGGTGTCTACTAGACATTTTTGATGGCGCTGAAACCATTTCCACCAGACATTTTTGATGGCGCTGAAACCATTTCCACCATCAAAAACACGATTCAAACATGACGTCTACACTATTTTCAAAAAAAAATTACCCAGATTTTAAGCGTCCGGGCAATCCCTCAGACACGGTAAACTACTCCTAGAAAAAAATTCAAAACGTCGGGAAACACCAAAAATAAATGATATTTGCAGAATAACCGAGAGTTTCAAGCCAAAACGTTGGGAAACACCAAAAATAAATGATATTTGCAGAATAAGCTAGAGTTTCAAGCCAATCGATTTGGAAAATTTGAACATCAAAAATGAAACGGCCATGAACAAATTATCGGTTTCATGTACGGCTGTTGCCTATCCCAGTCTGCAGAGTTTTCAGATCAATTCCCGCAGAGACCAACTTTGTGAAGTAACACGATGTTGCTTCTTCTCTTAGACAATATGAAAACATGAGAGTGGCGAAGGAAGCACATCGTTATATGTTAAGAGATGGTTTTCGTCTATTAAAACAAGAGGTGAACCAACGAGCTATTCTACACGAATGCAATTCGTATACTTCTCTGTTGCAGGCATGCAAAGACATAAGAGCATTGAATGAAGTCCATGCTCATATGCTCAGACATGGATTCAGCCAGAATATCAATCTTGAAACCAAGCTTGTAAGTAGGTATGCCGTTTGCAGCAGTATAAAGAACGCACGCCTATTGTTTGATAAAATGCATAAACCAGATTTGTTCTTATGGAATGTGATGATCAAAAGCTACGTCTTAAATTGTCTGTACGAGGAAGCTCTCAGACTCTATTGCCGAATGCATTGTGCAGGCATACGGCCGGACAATTTTACATTTCCCTTTGTATTCAAGGCATGTGCCGAGCTATCTGTGTTTCTAGAGGGGAAGAAGATTCATACCCATGTGGTCAAAAGTGGTTTTGAATCAGATACATTTGTGGGTAATTCAATGGTTACAATGTATGCAAAATGTGGGAATTCGGAGTTTGCACGTCAACTGTTTGACCAAATGCCTGAACTAGATGTCATTTCGTGGGGTGCCTTGATTACTGCTTATGCTGGTGAAGATGCGTATGAAGCCTTGAGGCTGTTTCATCAGATGATGCTGGAAGGAGTGAGGCCTGATCCTGTTGTCATGATTAGCGTGCTACCAGCGTGTGCGCACTCGGGGTTTCTGCATCAAGGTAAGTGGATCCATTCCCACATGATAAAGATTGGACTTGATCAGAACATTTACCCCAAGCTTGTGATTATGTATGCCATGTGTAGTAGCATGGAGGATGCGCGTAAATTGTTTGACAACATCAGTATTAGAAATGTTTTCTTATGGAATGTGATGATTAAAGGCTATGTGGCAAGTGGTCTTTACGAGGATGCCATCTCACTATATTATCAAATGTATGGGGAGTGTGTACAGCCGGATAATTTCACTTTTCCCTCTGTTTTTCAGGCGTGTGTCGACTTGTCGGCTTTAAGAGAAGGGCAGAAAATCCAAGCCCAGGTTGTCAAATTTGGATTTGAGTCTGATGTCTTTGTGGGGAATTCCCTCCTGGCAATGTATGCAAAGCGCGGAAGTTTTGAAGTTGCGTGCCAATTATTTGACGAAATGTCTGAAAGAGATGTGGTCTCCTGGAGTTCGATTATTTGTGCGTATGCCCAGAGTGGGCTTGTTTTTGAGGTCTTGATACTTTTTCATCAAATGCAGTTGGCAGATGTGTCACCTGACGCGGTCACCATTGGTGATGTACTCCAGGCATGTGCATCTTTAGCAGCTCTGCAACAGGGCAAGAAGATTCATGGATATGTGATTAAAAGTGGGTTGGAATCAGATGTTTCTGTGGGGTCTGCGCTCATCAATATGTATGCAAAATGTGGGAGTCTAGAGATTGCATGTCAGCTATTTGATAAAATGGGTACCAAAAATGTAGTCTCTTGGAGTGCAATGATATCGGGATACGGAATGCATGGGCATGGCGAGCATGCCGTTGCTGTTTTTGCTCAAATGCAGCAGACAGATGTGAAGCCAGACCATATAGCCTTTCTTTCTGTTCTGTCTGCATGCAGTCATGCAGGCCTGGTGGATGAGGGCCGAAAATACTTTGATTGCATGATCCGGGAACATGGTGTTATGCCTTGGCTGGACCACTTTGCTTGCATGGTTGATCTACTTGGGCGTGCTGGGAATCTGGATGAGGCAGAAGACTTTATTAAGAAGATGCCTGTAGAACCTAATATTGGTGTGTGGTTGTCCTTGCTTGGTGCTTGCAGAGTTCACCGCAATATTGAGATAGGAGAGCGCACTGCAGAGCAGCTTTTCGCCATAAATTCTGCTAATGTTGAATGTTATATGCTACTTTCAAACATATATGCTGATGCTGGCAGGTGGGATGATGTAACAAAGGTGAGAAAAGCAATGAAAGAAAGGGGATTGAAAAAGATTCCAGGATGCAGCTTGATTGAGATAAATAACATGATCCATACATTCTTTGTGGGAGATAGTACACCTTCAATCAGAGAAAACTTGTGCAATGCTGGACATCTTGATAGAGCAGATGAAGGAGGCAGGGTATGTACCTAGCACAAATGTTGTGCTGCATGATGTGGAGGTTGAGAAGAAACACGTCACTGTGGGCATTCATAGTGGGAAGTTGTCTCTTGCCCTTAGGCTTATCATCACTAGCCCTGGAACCCCTCTCTGGATCAGAAAAAACCTTCCTGTATGTTGTGATTGTCATACTGCCACTGCGATCATTGCCGGGATAGTAGGCAAGACATTATTATGAGAGATGCTGATCATTTTCACCAGTTCAAGGATGGATTATGTTCCTGTGGGGATTTCTGGTGATGCTAATTATACTGTGCAAAATTAACTTGCGTAACTCCAATATTGTGCATATTCAATGCCCTGGAGTTTGTGCATGGATATTGTTTGGAATGATTTCAGCTCTGACATGGGGTTTGGACCATCAAAATTTCTGACAGTTCTGTAATACAAGACACAAGGTGCATTCGCATGGCACACAAGCATATGACTCTAAGTGCATAAGAGAGGGAATCCTTAACCTTTATCATGAGATTAACCTACAAAAGGGAAAAATTGATGACCATGGGTGAAGAAATTACCAAGAACCAGCAACCTATTGCACTGGCAAGGCATAATTTTTTATTTCTACTTGAGTTTACCCACACAAAGTATTCATATGCACCGTGCTGTAATTTGCATTGTAATTGGTCTTTCTACAGAACTCCATGGACGATTGGCTCAAGCCTCAGATGATGTTATTGTATTATGCCTTTGATTTGGTATTGAATTTTATGGCATTCTTCTATACCTGCCCATCTGGATTATGAACCTTATTAAGAAATGGATCATTGGAATCTCCTATCTCAGTAAAGGTGCAGGCTTTGGATTGACAAAAAAACTGTACGTGCCCATCAACGATGTTGGAACTTCGCTGCAACCAGTGTAAGAGGTTCTTGTTTTGTGGTGCGTAATGGAGTAAGAACACGAACTTAGGCACCCTGTTTTGAGAAATCACACCTGTAGTGATGTGGGCTAGTGATAAAATTTCCTTCAATGTGACAGCACTGCATCAGTTATGTCTCAACTTGGTAGTGAATTCAATTAGTTCGTATGATGGACTTGTTGCAGTGTGTAGTAGGATAATGGAAATGAGCCATACATTACATATAGACATCAGTGAGGTCAGCATGAAGGTCCTTACATCAACAGTTTCTTACAGATTAGATATATGTCCGGAGTAAAATGTTTCAAACTCAGAGTTTAGCTGTGGAATAAAAACATTGAACCAAGCGCCATGCTTTGAGGGACTGTTCATGTAGTAATATTGGTTGTTTATGATGCGTCCTCTAATGTTATAGCACCATGCTATAGCTTGGAACCAGTATCATTTTACATGTCCAAAATAAAATGTTTCAAGCTCAGAGTTGAGGAGTTTAGCCAGAGAATAAGAACATGGAACCAAGTGTTGAAATATGTAACTAGGTTCCGTCTATATAATGACATGTAATCATGTTTTTTATGTATTTAATGAAAAGAGAAAAAGAAATTTATTATTGTTATTCTTGATGCATGGGTTTCATGCTCAAGGTTATTTGATTTATAGGTCAAACACCCATTGAGTGCTTCTAGGGCTTGTATTTGAGTCAACAAGTCATAAGAGTCATTGTCATATATGGAAGACCCTTTTGGGCATGTTACATATTGTAAAGAAATTTATTTGGGTCATAAAAGACCCCTCCAAGGCCTTGTCAAACGAGCTGCAACAAGTCAGCCTACATGGAAAATCAAGTCGGCCTCATGGAGGCAATTCGTACCCTTAGAAAGCCTATATATAAGAAGGAACTCGACCTCATTTGGACACAACAAGCAAGTTCGATCTCCTCAAGAAAGAAGCTGGAAAAAGGACGAAAATCAAGGATAAGAAGAAGAAAAGCAAGATCGAAGTTTTGGACCCCTCTCTCTATTGTGTTACGGTTTCTAAAGTTGTTGGGCAGGACAAAATTTTGAAGCTGCATTGAACCTGTGAAGTTGCATCGAGGTCGAAGTTGTGAAGCTGCGTCAAGGTCGAAGTTGTGACGCTGCATTAAGGTCGAAATTCTGAAAGTTGTTGCTAGGTTGAAGTTAGAGAAACTGTTGTTGGGGATCGATAGCCTATATCTTGTGTCCTCTTGTCCCATTGTTCTTTATTGTTTGGTAGTTGTTTGATGGTAGAGAACACTAATTATAATCAGTGAAAGAAGAAGCAAATCAAGTTTAAGTAAAAACACACCACAAGCAGTTATCAAAGAAGAGAAATCCCCTGATTTAGCAGCCCCTATATTTCTCAACTCCAATCACCATGATTCTATGGATTGTTCATTTAATGATATCGGTTGTTTATGATGCCTCCTCTAATGTTACAGCACTGATTCAGTTGGCAATCTGGTAAGTTATGAATTTAAATGTTTAGTATTAAGAACTTGTGGGCAGTGAGATGATTCAAGCTGGCCATGCATTACATTCAACCTTAAGATGTTATTGCCCTTTTATTGGCAGGTTTGTACAGTTAGACTACATATATGTCTAAAGTATAATGTTTCAAGCTTACTATGGTGTTGTTTAGCTATAGAAACAAAGTCAATTTTTCTGGGTTTGCTTTTTCATATACAGTCAAAGCTGGTGCACTCTGAACACTGAACCTGTACTTCGTTCAAGGAAGAGAGGGAGTGACTTAACTCCTGGATGAGGTTGCCACATCTTTGGTTGTTTGATACAAGTGCCATGATGAAAGTGGCCATTGGATGGTGGTGTTGTTGCAGGTTGGATGCTTGTGTGACTATAATTGCAATGCTAAAATATTTTGTATTGTGGTTGCCACCTATGTAACTGCATTTGATGAATTTCTTCCAAAACATTTGAAATTCACTGAATGTGAAAGAAAACCGATAGCCCAAATTGAATTTCTAAATTTTGGCAAATTTTCAAATATTAATTGAAATTTTAAGAACAAAAGTCAATTAGGAAAACCTAGGTCAAATATTTTGCAGATTTTGACTGTTTTTAACAGATTTGAAGTTAAACAAATTGTATTTGTTTTTTTTTGGAATATGGAATTATATAAAAAATTGTCTATTACTTCTTTTCGAACTTAATAGTGAATTTTTAGGGGACTTTTTAAGTTTTAACACTGACGAATTTTTCCTGAACATTATCTCACCAATTTCGAACCAGGTGATTAGGATGCCACTAATTTCGATGCAAAATTAGTGAACTTGGACTTAAATGTAATCATATACTTTTGAAGCGTAGGCCCTAAATTGTACCATAGTTGTATCAAGTCTTATATGTTTGAGACTTTAGTTCCTCCACTGTGGTCGTATATGACTGTCTTTTCTCGTGGTGCTTTGTACAACACAGATTTTATTGTTACAATATTGTAATGTAACATACAATTTAACATTAAGTTAGCTTCTTATTGTGAACAAATATTGTTCACACCCGGTATGCCAGTGATTGAGTATGAATTTAAGTACAACTTTCTTCCCACAGAAAAAATGCAGAATGTACCATCTAAATATTGCCAATTTCATCCAAAAAGTGGATAACAACAGCCCACTCTTTGCACGGTAAGGGGAGGCACTAAATTCAAGAAAATCATGCACAAACAAAAGCTCTTAATTGCATTCATAGTATATGTATTCCATAATAGTAGAATTATGCTGAATGAAGCAAACAAAATTCCGTTTAAAAATTAATTACTCTAGAAGATTTGGAATATGAAGTTATCCATTGAGGATATAAATATTATATTAAATATATGAATAAGAATAAGAATGATTTACAAAATAAGAACAGAGGCTTGCTTATATATCAAGCAAGTGTCTCTTCAATGAAGAGTCATTGTCTTATTAGACATGCCTCTTCACCTAATTACATATTTAACTAATTATTATTTATGATTATTATTTTTTACATTATATTTATATATTTTATTCATTACATTGTCTCTTTCCTCAAAAAGCTTTGTTCGAAAGACTTTTTGTCTCGGAATAGTCATCTTCGTCGATACAAGCTGATATGATCTTCTTAGTGACAAACAAAATTGTCGCACTGAGAAGGGATCATACCATCTCAGATTAATTTTCTGTATAGCATTCTGATCACTAAAATTTTGTAACGACTTGTCAACATAAGACGGAATTGATGTTACGTCATTATTCTCTGAAACATTAATTTGTTGTCTTGGTTCTCACTGGTTCAAATATGTAGCATGGTTGATTCTTCTGTTCTCATGATTCGGATGCCGATATGGGACTTTTTTGGTTTGATTTCTCCTTACGGGGCATGTGCCAATTTTTATATTTTCTTCTGGCAAAGATGTTGTTGAGATGGTTATGGAAAATTCACTTGGGATATTCATTTTCTGAATTTCAACATCTAAGTGTGTCGTTTCTTTAACTGACTTGTCTTTTTGAGTTGTCATATTCACTCGATAGGTATTTGTTGTTTTGTCATCAACTTGAATCCTTACATTTGATGCTTCTTCCTCGATAAGTTGTTGTACCTTGTTTTCTAATGACTTCTTATCCTTTTTAAGTTTCTTAATTTGGGACAGTAATTTTTCGCCTAAGAGTGGACCGTTAATAAATCTATCCCCTCCTCTATGTCTATTCATGGTAATAGCTTGACCTTTATAAATCGAGAAACTTCTTCATTTTTGTCAACATTGATTTTGTCAATTTCTTTTTGCATATTTTGTAATACCTTCTTGAGACATTACTTTTGAAATATTTGACATATCTTCTGGTGTTACTGAATTTGGTTTTAGTGTAAAATCTTGGAGCGTTATTTTCTTCTTGTAAGAAAATGTTAAAAACTTCTTCTTTGTATTTAGAATAAAGGAACCTAGAGTTTCCATCCAAGGTAACCCCAAAACAATGTTACTGTCAACGTCACTATCGTCAAAACGTAAGGTTTTCACGGTGAATTTTGAGGTAAAAGTATAATCTCCAATATTTAAGTGTAAATTGTTTATATCGTATTGTTTGCAAAAAATATTTGTTTCAACTATATTTGATTCAGGAATCACCAATTGGTTAGCACATTTAAGACTAACATAATTACTTCTTTGACAAATAGAAATTATGATGTCCCTTCCTACGAGCGATCCTTTGATTTGAAATAATGTATCAACATATTTACCAAAGGTTTCAAGAAACCTTTCATCTCTCATTTTTGGACTATACTCAATTTCTTTATCATCAACAGTTGACTCCATTTTTACTTTGCTAAAATGAACTTGGGATTTTTTCTTTTTTAGTAATTCCTTTATTTTTTATATATCTTTTTCAAATATTCTCCTTTAATGTGGATTGTTAAAAACTTAAATACCCTTTTATTAAAAAAATACTCTTTTATATTGTTGCCCTCTATATATGTATGTATTTCTTTATATTATGACCCCTTTTTCAAAATAATTTTATTATCTTATAATAATAATAGTTTCACTTCTTTTTTTAATAATAATTTGGTCCCTTTTTTTTATATACTTAATTACTTCTTTGATAAATTTTTAATGTCACCTCATTTAATAAATATAAAAGTCACGTCTTTTCATATGACACGGTCGCGATGTTAAAATACCATGGGTTGTTTTTAAAACCTTACCTTTCACGTAAGAACTTTAAAATACCATGGGTTGTTTTTAAAACTTCCTGTAAAAAGTAATATTTACCTTTCACGAAGAGCTTTTGTATCCTTGTTTTTCTTTAACTTTTAAAATACCATGGGCTATTACCATGGGTTGTTTTTAAAACCACGGGCTTCTCCACGTAAAAAGTAATACGTATTCCTTTTGTTTTTTTCTTTTACTTTTTGTTTTCTTTTTCTTTTTTTCATTTTATTGAATTATATTCTTCTTTTTTTTCTTTTTTCCCCTCCCCCTTTTTTTTTTGGGCCAAAGGCCTAGAAAAACGGAGAAACTCCCAATATGTAGCGAAACGCTTCAACTATGACAACAACAAGGTTGATTGATTTGACGGTCAAAGACCTGGATCGGAGAATGAGCTCTGTGCACCGGTTAAGCAACCTAGAGGACTGAACTACTTTGATACCAAATGAAGCAAACAAAGTTCCTTCTAAAAATTAATTACTCCATAAGACTTGGAATATGAAGTTATCCATTGAGAATATAAATATTATATTAAATATATGAATAAGAATAAGAATGATTTACAAATAAGAACGAGAGGCATGCTTATATTTCAGGCAAGTATTTCTTCATGAAGAGTCATGTCCTATTAGACATGCCTCTTCAACCTAATTACTAGCTTAACTAACTATTATTTATGATTATTATCTTTTACATTATATTTATATTATTTATATATTTTATTCGTTACACTGAATCCGGCTTGTCCATGTGAAATTTGGCCAGGAATTCACCCCTTACCTTGGATTTGATTCTGTCAAACATATAATTGAGCAAATCAAATTGATTCCATACAATTTGATTCACCTCAGTTTAAGGGGAATTCATTCTGCAATTTGAATTTGTATGAAAACCCTAATGAACCAAAAATTGTCATTCTTGTATAATATTCGTATTTCTCCTTTGAAATTGCAAATACAAACTATCATCGGCATTTGCAACTACAACCTGCAACAGATGGGCATCTGCTTCTCTTTGTGTGGGTCAATCTAATTCGCTTTAGAGTGCAGTTTTTTTGTTGGTGTGTCCACTAATATGTGTGTGTGGGGTTTCTATGCCAATTATTGATAAAGGTACCGAAATCTACATGGGTGTTTGCATTATAGGTTTGTTTACGAAAGGTTCTATTATCCCAATTTTGACCCTTGGTTGTTGCTAAACATATATGTATATATGATTATGACATGTGTAAACACATACATTATGTTTGGATTTTAGCATGTTGCATTTTGAAACATTGAATAATCACCATACAGATAAAAATTGTCATGGTGCATTTTGTTATGTAAATAAGGATATGAAATATAATGCTAAAATCCATTAAAAGGTTGCAAATGAGCATAAGAGGGGAAGAAAAGAGAAGAGATACATGGTGTTCTTGGGAAGTTGTGTGATCATATGCACCTTTGGAGTAAATCAAATGCATTTTTGGTTATTGAAGCTTCTTCTTTTAGTTTGGAAGGAAATTTATTACCCATCCATGTGTTACTATGCTAGTGATTACCTACAAAAATACCAATGAATTTTCACAAAAGTTTTATGGTTAGTGAGCAAAGACAACAAGAAAACCAAAGATCTACATTCCTTGTGTCTCTACTAATCACCAAGCCAAGGTTTTCCATTCTAGGAATGCTATAGATAGTCAACCCTTGTTTACACTAGGGAGAAAGGATTTCCCATGGGTGTAATGTTCTAGTTCAAACCGCTTGGATGTATCAGATCATAATTTGTAACTAGTGCCTATAATGGAGGGAGTCAAGCCATATGAGCTTAAAGATATAAAGCCAATGTGTAAATGATGTAAATAAGTTCATATGGATTCTTAGTATGGAGCTCAAGACCAAGGTTCAACTAGTGAATGGATAAACATGTAATTGTGGTAAATATACTTATATGACAGAGTGGTAGATTTGCCATGATGTATTCAAGCAATGTAAATATTAACTTTGGAATATAATATATAATTATCCAAGATTTCTATGGAGAGCATGTGATAAGTTATGATTCCACTAGAAAGGAAGAGAAAAGGAGGGCCAATCGGCTCTATTCCTAAGTGAACTTAGGAACTCATCTCATTTTCATCTTGTGCTTTTTTTAATATCCATGTACTACCCTTGACTTAGAGGTCAATCTGTTAGGTCCCTATAATACTAGTGATTCCTCCATTACTATTGTTATTGTATCCCTTATTGTTATTGTTGTACCCCTACTGTCCCCATATTGTTATTATTGTGCCCCATAGAAGCCCACTATTGTTATTTTTGTGCCCTTATATTATTATTGTTAGGTCGGCTTTGGTTATGTTGTGACTCCTTAGACTCCTTTATATAGAAAGGTGGTTTTTTCATTTGTGTCATCCAAGAATTGTTCATTTATGTAATGTAAAGGAGTTTGCCCCCTCGAAGAGGCTGAATTTTAAAGCGTTTATATCTCTTTTCTGTATTTTTGTGAGCTAGTTCATAACATTTGGTATCAGAGCTTTGGATTCTAGGGTTTTGCTGCTTCAAACAGGTCATCGTGGCATTTTCGCTATAACTTTTTTGCTACAAAGTTTCAGAAGCTAAAAAAAAAACCAGAGAAGAAATCGTTATGAACCTCGAGTCCGAATTTCAGATCTTTTCTCGCTATATTTGTGGAGCTATGATTTGAGGAAGTTAGGGTTTTTGTAAGCTCCATAATTTCATCTCAAACAGGTCATCGTGGAAGTTTCGATATAATTTTTTTTCTACAAAGTTTCAGACTCTGAAATTAAAACCGATTTGAGCCAAAATCTTAGTGAAGCTCGGGTCTGAATTTCAGATCTCGTCTCGCTATATTTTCGGAGATATAATCTGAGGAAGTTAGGGTTTTTGCAGATTCCCGAATTACATTCTAAACAAGTGACCTTGGGAAAATCGTCATAACTCTCTCTAAGCATCAAATTGAAATTTCATAAGAAGCTATAGAAAGAGGATGGATTGTACTTTTCAGTGTATTGTTTTTAGGTCCGAAGGTCGAAACAGTTACACGTGGCACTTCGTACAAGTTCGCTCTACTGAACAAGTATATAAGTAGGTCATATTGGGAGGTGGGGCATAACTCTTTCTTGGAGAATCCAATTTCAATCAGACTGGTGGCATTAGAAAGAGGGCACAGAAGGATATTGCAGGTCACAATTTCAGACCTTGGAGATCCGAAATTACAAAGTTACAGTGGTTCAATATTGAGCTCCTACAAAGTGAAAAAAGGTGTGTAGTTTTTTTTTTTTTTAATTTTTGCATAAGTTTAGTTTGAAAAATTAGTTTGAAGGAATTCAAAGGGCATAGTGACGCATTATTATCAGTAATTGATGCCTTGAAGAAAGAAAATGGAAACACCCAGTAAGCAACTTGAAAGCTCTAGCATGACTCATGAAGAAATGGAAGAAATGCAATACGATATATTAAAATTACGAGAACAAGTGCAACAAATTTCACTCGCACAAAAAGTGACAGAAGCTAAGATGGATGGTTTAAAGAAAGACGTAGAAGCTAAGATGTGTGGTGTGGAAGCTAAGATCGATGGTTTAAAAAAAGACGTAAAAGCTAAGATTGATGGTTTAAAGAAAGGCGTAGAAGCTGAGATGAATGACGTGGAAGCTAAGATGGATGATTTAAAGAAAGGCGTGGAAGCTAAGATGGAATATTTGACAAAAATTCTACAAGAAATACTTACTAATGGCGAAAGAGTAGTAAAGGAAACTCATGATGAGAACAAAATAAATGTTAATCATGATTTCATAGAGTATAACGTTGGATCAAAGAACCACCATGTTCCAAAGATCGATATGAGGAAGTTTGATGGAAAGGATCCCGCAACATGGATACTACATATGGAGCAGTTTTTCAATCTCCATAATGTCCAAAACAGACAAAAGGTACGCATTGCAACTTTATATTTGGAACCAAATCAGTTTGTATGGTATCGATGGCTTTGCTCTCGTAAACAAATTGTCACTTGGGCTATTTTTTACAGATGAAATGATAGCACATTATTAGGATACAAAAAGCAACACTTTTTTTAGCCAATTGATAAATCTCAAACAAAAGGGTTCAATGATGGAGCACATTGAGGACTTCCAAAAATTGAATATAATGGTAAAAGATATTCCAGAGGAGCATATGATTGATGTGTTCATAGGGACTTTAAAAGATAACATACAACATGAGGTCCGCCTTTGGGAACCTGATTCATTGGAGAAGGCATTCAAGTTGGCAAGAAAAATGGAGCAAAATTATGACAAGAAGGAAGCCTACCACTCAATCATAAAGATGGAAGTGTTGTTGCCCCTAGCCATCAACAACCTACAAGGTTGACACCACAACAATTGGAAGAAAAAAGAGCAAAAGGTCGTTGTTACAATTGTGATAGAAAATACACTAAAGGTCATAAGTGTGCTGAGAAGAAATTATTTTACATAAATTGTGAAAAGGAGGAAGAAAAAGAACAAGAAACGTCAAAAGAAGAGGATATACACCAGGAACAAACCTTGGAGAAGGAAGAAATGAATCTGACCATATCTTGTAATGCATTGGCTAGAATTACCACTCCTCGAACTATCAAGATAGAAGGGCATATCAAGAAGAAAAAAGTAATAGTGTTGATTGATTCGGGCAGTACCCATAATTTTATTCATTGTAAGATAGCCAAGGAATTGAATTGCTTCCTATATCTAGCACCAGAGTGTCAAATGATAGTTGCAAGTGGAGGAACCATAACTTACTCAAGAAAGTGCCATAATATCAAGCTATCCATGGGAGAATATGTATTGAATATCCCAATGCTTTCCATTCCAATGGGTGGTGATGATGTTGTACTGGAAGTCCAATGGCTACAATCCTGGGTATGATAGCTTTTAATTTTCAAGAACTTTTCATGAAATTTTCTTCAGAAGGAAAGAAAGTTGAATTAAGGGGTACCGCAAGGAAACCGGAAAGGATAATTAGCTCTAACGGAATGACAAAGCTTCTAAAGAAAGAAAAATGATGCATAATTGCACAATTATGTTCACTAGAGGTTCCCACATCGAAATCATCTATTTCTCCAGATCTCCAAAAAGTCTTGGACAATCATTTCAAGGTATTTGAGACTCCCAAAAGCCTCCCACCTATTCGTGATCATGATCATGCTATTCATTTGATTCCAGGAAGTGTTCCTCCAACCATCAGGCCTTACAGATATCGTTATGCCCAAAAGAGTGAAATTGAACGTATGGTTGCAAAAATGCTAGAGTCCAGTATAATTCAACCTAGTCAAAGTTCTTTCTCTGCTCCAGTAGTATTGTTGCACAAGAAGGATGGATCATGGTGCATGTGTCTGAATTATAGGGAGCTCAACAGGTTCACTATTAAAGATAAATTTCCAATTCCTATAATTGATGAATTATTGGATGAATTTCATGGATCAATTTACTTCACCAAGTTGGATATTCATTCAGGATATCATCAAATCAGAACGAAGAATGAAGAAATCCCTAAAACAACATTTAGAACTCATGAGGCTCATTATGAATTTTTGGTCATGCCTTTTGGCCTTACCAATGCACCTTCTACATTTCAAGGTTTGATGAATTCCATTTTCAAACCTAGAATATTTGGGTCATATTGTATCTCATGAAGGTGTTAAAGTAGACCCTATCAAAATTAAAGCCATTAAGAAATGGAAAATCCCCACGCCCATAAAGCATCTATGAGGATTTCTTGGGTTGACAAGGTATTATCGCAAGTTTGTTAAGAATTATGGGAGAATAGTAGCACCTCTAACAACATTATTGAAAAACAATGCATTTTCATAGACTCCATAAGCAACGAAGGCCTTTGAACATCTTAAAGAGGCAATGTGCCAAGCACCAGTCTTAGCTACACTGGACTTCACAAAAACCTTTATTGTGGAATGTGATGCCTCAAGAAATGGAATTGGTGTCGTTTTAACGCAAGAAGAAAGACTCATTGCTTTTGAAAGTTGTCCAATCAAAGGAAAGTATTTACACAAAGCTATTTATGAGAAGGAAATGTTGG
>APFE030826891.1:1088-81860 GCA_000404065.3 Pinus taeda | reverse complement strand
TGGACGGATGGATAATCGTTTGAGGGGAGCCTCAATGGTCCTTTGTTCGAGGGGAGGATTGTTGGGTATACGACCAAAGTCCCACATTGACTAGAAGTGGGGAGAATCATGGGTATATAAGGGTGGACAAATATCTCCATTGGTATGAGGCCTTTTGGGGTAAGTCCAAAAGCAAATCCATGAGGGCTTAGGCCCAAAGTGGACAATATCATACCATTGTGGAGATATGTGGTGTTCAGAGTCCTTACAGTATCTTAGGCTATTCCTTTATGGCCCAATGTTTGAATTGAAATACAAGACTAAATTTTTTTGGGAAGTTTCTGTTGCCCTTTTTTGAAAATGCCCTAATCTTTCGTGCATGTTCATGCATGATGTTTTGCCTAAGCTTGGCATCCATGTTCTTAAAACTCAGATGGAAAATGTTTATGGCAAGTTGTAGGCGGGGCTTCCTAATTTCAGTCCTTCCGATTAAAGGCATTTGCTTACATAACCTACACAACAATTTTTTTAGTCATTGTTAATCATTCCTCATCATATTTCTATGCCACTTCAGGAGGATTCAGATAAGGTTGTTTGATTGTGCCCGCCCTTAATATTTTGGTAGCATAATTCCTTTCTAGTATTTGGATATCTTAAAATGGAAAATGTTATAGCTATATGATGGTTGTGAGCACTGTCATCAACTTCCATGCTTGGATAAGATTGCTATAAAATGTAAAACATAAATCAATTATAGTGTTAAATTTTGTGGAGTGTGTTGTGCTTATTTATCTTATTATTCCTGTTTCTTGTGGTGTCAACTAGTAGAAGAGCATTTACCTTTTTGTTCCATGTTCTTCAACATTACATCAAGCATCATGTGCAATTTGGTTCATGAATCCATTGGTGTTGCTACCTTTCTTGCATTGCTAATATAGTGCATCTATAATTCAATTCTATGTGTGGATTTTCCCTTCATTGGAGTTGAACCGATAAGCATTCTTAAGAGAATACTAAGGAGTTAATCCTTGCATGGATATAGTGTTGAAGTCAGCTATGGAATTTGAGAATCTTGTTGCAATCCTTGTCATAGACATCATGATTCATCACAAACATTCCTTGTTGGAGTTCTCTCTACAACAAGAAGCATTATGGGGTTACTGTGATCTGCACCTACATCTTCTCTCCTGCCTCATGGCACCCCCATTGGGGGGGGGGTTGAGGAAGCTCCTCCTTTCGCAACATACTAGTGGTTGAATCAAATCCATCAACAAAAAATAATGAGAAGAATTTAGGATCCCGTGATGCCCAACAACAATCTCCTTCTAACATCATGCACCCTCAATCCTCTGTTGCAACGTCTGGAAAGCAGCCAGGCCTTGCCGCCAATAGAGGAACTACATTTTTGCCACAAACAACAAAATTTTCCCTCCTGGATATTCCTCTCGAGAAAATAGGAGAAAAGGTAGAGCAGATGAGGGAATCGCCATCATCTGCAAATTTATTAACATGTGGCCAACATAAAAAACCCTCTATCGCTTGGATCAAGAAAAAGTGGGTACTCAAGGGAGACCTAGAACTTAAACTAGGCTCCAAAGGATTCTTCACTGCTATCTTTAACAACATAAATGAAAAAGACATAATATTTTAGGGAGGGCCTCAACATGCCTCTTTATGAAACCCTGGACCCCAAAATTTAACCTAGAAAAAGAGGATTTCTCTTAAGATCTAGTATGGATCCAGCTATACTCCTTACCACAGGAATATTGGGACCATGACATAGGCTAGCAGGGATAGGAAATGTGATTGGGAAACTTGTAATGATCTTAGACATTACTAAACATGGCAGAAATACCTCCTATGCTCGAATATGTGCCTATATCGACCTCTTAGAGCCACTTTCATCTAGCATCATGCTAAGCAGTGAGGCTGAGATTTGGTAGTAGTTAATCAACTATGAATAAATCCCTTTTCATTGTTGCAAATGTCACAAACATGGACACCTATTTAGAGATTTCCTAGCAAACCAAGCTCAGAACAATGTCCCAACAACTTCATCTCGGGATGCAAAAGTTTTGATCAAGGTTGCACACAAGAAGAAAACTAGCAAAGAAGGAATGACGATGCCAACTACAAACACAAACGCAAATCAAAATCAATTTGCAACTCTACAACAACTCTCAGATCCACCCTAAGAATCAAAGCACTTATACTCACAAGAACCAGACCACTCGAGTCAACCGCTTCATTCATAGCAGGGGAACACCACCACCACATCATTAAGCAAAATTGGTTGGAATCTTTGGAAATGGAGGAAAATACGCCGAACCAATTAGATCTTGAAGAGGTTGACGATATGGAACTACAAGGTATGGACCTTCAAACATTAACATAAGAATGGAAAAACAAAGATCCAACAACTGTCCTTAAAGATCAACTTCAACTTATCGCCAAATCCTACATCAGGAAGCAAGAATTCCTTCTTCACCAAGCTCAAAATCCAAGAAATTCTTCTCTCCCTTCCTCCTCTTTTGCATCTCAAGGTACAAAGAGAAACACTCCAATAGAACAATGATATAATCTAAAAGAACCAAAGAAAAAGGGAAGGAAAAGCAATAGTCAACTTCTGCAAGCCTTAGGTGACTTCCTAGCCAATTCGGGGAGAGTCACAACCATGGATGCCATCTTCCAACCCTCCTCCCATCATTCCTAATGAAATTCATTATTTGGAACATAAGGAGTCTGAATGGTAAATCCAAGCACAAACTCCTAAAACAAAAAATCAACCTTGAAAAAGTAGATATCTTCATGATTCAAGAAACCAAGTGTTCAACTTCAACTCTCCAAATCTATCTCAAGACCATCTGGAGAAATAGTGATCATATAGCACAAGATGCTATAGGCGCCCCAAGAGGCCTAGCCCTCATTTGGAACCCCTACATTGTCACCATAAAAAACTCCTTCTCCATCCCTCAAATTCTCTCTACAAACTTCCAACCTATTGGCTCAACCACTCACTACTATACCTCTAATGTCTACAACCCAAACCCTCCACAATATTAAAAAATATTTCTCCAAAATCTCCATAAAGCTCACCAACTTATCAAAAACCAACCCCAGATAATAGGAGGGGACTTAAAGATAATAAAAACCTCAAGGAAAAAAAAAGGAGAAATTTGACGCCTAAAGAAAGAAAGTCAACTCTTCAATGAATTCATAAATATCTCTCATTTAGTGGATCTTAACACCTAAAATGGTACTCATACATGGAACAACAAAAGAGGAGGTAATGCTTAAATAGCCTCCAAGTTGGACATATTCCTAATTACAGAGTCTCTATCGATCTCGAACACCAACTTCGAGACCACTATTTTACAAAGCCATGGTTTTGACCACTGGCCTGTTCAGCTATCCATGAACTAGATGAACAACCCAAGGAAAAAACCTTTCAAATTCAAAAATTGGCTCAAGCACCTGTACTTCCTCTCTAAAATGGAAACTTGGTGGAGGGACTCAAATATATTTATAGGAACAATCATGTTTCACTTTCAACAATGACTCAAATTCCTCAAGGACAAAATCAAGGAACAAAATACACAACGTTAGCAACATACACAAAGTTAGAACCTTTATGGAAACAAAGATGACTAATATACAACGAACGATAATCACAAAAGGTTGAACATAAGAGGTTAATCAAAGGGAGATAGCTACATCTATCAAACTAGAAGAATGCCTTAGGCAAGAAGAAATACTATGGAAGCAAAAATCAAGAATACATTGGTTAAAAGAAGGGGAGAAAAACACTCGTCTTTTCCACAAATCTATGATCAATCATCAACAAACCAACAAGATCGCAAGTTTAAAAAATGCTTCAAATATTAAAGTTGAAATTCATGAAGACATCACTCAAGAGCTACTTAACCACTTTCAAACTCTCCTAATTGAGCCTATCCCAAACATTAGGCCAAACATTAGAAAAATCATTAGCAACATACCTGCGATTATTACAAGAGAGCAAAATGATCTATTACTCAAAGAAATAATGGCGCAATAGGTAAAGATAATAATTATGGAAATGGCTAAAGGAATCTTCCTCACTTGCACCTATAATACCTCTCTATGGGATAATCTTGCAATTCTTTTCTTCCAGTCAGACTGTAGCCCCACCAACATTACCTCCAGTTTCCTCTCTTGGAGAACCTCTCTTTTTACCTGTTAGATTTCCTTAAAACCCAGTAACTGAATTGCAATTTTCTAAGTGTATAAACTAGAAATACAAACTACTACTGCACTAGAAACTTAGATTGCAAATACACAAAGTTCTCTAACTTGTCATGTAGAGCAAAAAATAAACCAGAAGACAAACACATCAACCATAGAAGACAAGATATACCTAGGAAACCCTAACTCTGGGGAAAACTTGCAACATTGTGTGTTTTATTATTTTCTTCAGAAAATGATATTTTTCTAAGAATTACAAGGAGGAAGAAACTTCCCTTTTATCACAAGAAAATACTTGATCACCCTCCAATAAACTTGATTCCCCTTCCTGCATACTGTATCTATGAAACTCATGCATAAATTAACAATTTGGACCACCTTTACAAATGATATAAAACTTTGTTCATTGTCTTTCCTAGATGTTGCTGCGACTAATGGAGATCATCCATATTTGTCTGTTGTTGTTGTTTTCCTCGTTGCTGCTACTATCTAAAAATCCCTTCATCATTGTTGGAACCTTTGATTGCCTTCTTTGAGCATGATTCTTCTTTAAAGTCCAAACCAATCTTAATAAGAGGGGACCTTTGGGTGATGAGAATATCGTCCAAGGCCTTTGAACTCTTTTCAAGCTTCTAATATTGAGACAATTAATCATTTGCCTTTTCAAATCATGTCTCAATGAGATTATATCAGCTTCTAGTCTCTCACAGTGGACTTCTCTTTCATTGAGCTGATTTGTTACTACTTCATTCATTCTTTTGAACTCTTCTTTCTCTGAATTGAGATTAACAACCATTTTGCTCAGTTTATTATTCTCATGCTCATATTCTTGTAGCTACTCTCTTTGCTTTAGATTTGCTTATGATAGCTCCTTGACTTCTTTAAAAGTAGTGATGATTTTATTTCTAAGATAGATCTTCTTCCGCCCTATTAGAGGTATCGGTAGATCCACAACCAAGATCTATGTCATATTCTTCTCCTTCATCACTACGAGGGATGCATTCACTTTCTTCTACAGATGAACACTCATGACCTTTTCTCATTTTCCTCATGCAATGTTCTTTCCTCTTCTTGGGAGGTATCCTCATCTGCAAATGATACAAATGTAGGTCTTTCTTCACAAATATTAGATGTATAACTATCTCTATCCTTAAAGGGTGCACATGATCATCTACATGATAAATGACCTATTTCTTTACATTTGCAACAAAACAACAACTTACGTGTAGATTGCTCCTCATTAGTGCCTTCTTCTTCATTTATGGAGTGATGAGAAACAACTTACACAATTGGGGAAGGATCTTCAATATTTTGAGCATCTTTCCTTCGAGATGCCTTCTTATTTTATTGTCTTTATCTCTAGTAGCAAGACTTCTTGTAAGAGGATTTCTTTAAGATATGATTCACTAAATGAGCAACAAGGAGCCAATATCTTCTTTGGTATCTCTTGATTTTCTTCTCCCTACATATATTGCAACTTGTCCATCATTTCTTTGGCAGGCTCACAGTTTCTTAGCTTATCATAATCTAAATCTGATAAACCTTTCAAGATGATCTTCTTTGCCTCTACAATATATTCATTCTTCATTCCACTTTATACAATAACCATACATCTAAACTAGAAGACTTTAGATAAACATTCATCCTTACCTTTTAAAGTAAATATTTTTGTTTATTCAAGAATGGTATTCCCTTTGGGGTAAGCAAATAAGGATAAGCCATGTTTCCTTTTGATCTACCTTCTAATGATTAAGTTGTTCTTGAGGGAGGGTTGAATCAATATTAAGGCCAATTTAAACAATTTTTACCATCTTTAAATGTTCATTCTTTTAACAACATATCATGTATCAACGCATAAAGCATCATAAAAATCAATCGCACATGACACAAAGATTTTAGGTGGAAACCCATAAAGGGAAAAAACCACCATCATTCTTTCTTTTTAATCTTCAATCTCTGCATACATAAATTCACTAGCACCAACTAGTAGGAAGCACCTAACTCCCTTTGCAATGTTTTGCTAGTAGGAAGCACCTACTAGCAAAACCCAAATGTCTTAGTGCAACACCCATATATGGCTAACATTTGCACATCACTCTTTTGGCAAACACCACCTCATCAATTATTTGTGGTTCTAAACAAGTCTAACAACATTTTGATGATCTCCTTTTCATCAATATTTTACAAAGTTAATATAATCCCATTAGCGTGCCACATGCCACTACAAGTTTGGAAACACTTTGTTGATGCTCCTGCCACCAAGATGTAACAAAATGATTGTACTATCACTAGAATATACTAGCCTTGCATTTAGGTGGTGTGTTACCTTGGCCTTGATTTTGTTTTCAATAATTTGATGGACTAGATTTTAGTTATCTAAACCCCTAAGGTAATGGGTGGTAATTGTAGAGGGGTTGTTTACAACCTTGAAGGACAAAATAAATTAAGTTAGGCTAGGGAATTGGGAAAGTAATTAGAAAATTCAAATTAATTTCTAGCTATGTTTCAAGGTTTCATTTTGTTGTGTGCAAGATAGGTCAAAAAACTCGTGTTAATTATAAATTTGAGATAGTGATAATTTGACAGTTGAGAAAGCCCTCAATAACGAGATATGATAGCTTTTCTAGATAGAAAGATATGATATAAATAATGATGTCCAATTTCAATCAAATATGTTTTTTCCATGCTCTTCATCATGTAAAATCTAAAGTGGATGACATGGAAATGTTCTTTTGAATTGGGCTCAAATGACGAGGGAATCCTTTTACATCATCTCTCGTGATTATTTTATTAATCAACTATAGTATGAACACCCACATTGAATTGATGGAATAGTGGCATTTGAATTACATCACCAAGCAAAGGAATATAGATCTCTTGGTGCCCCCCATACCATGTAGTCTATTGACATGCTCTAGGCTTTGATGAAGGGAGGATTAAGCCTATAAAATGATAATGGGATAAATGATTTGAATGTAGTTTCAATTTTCTTCATAACATTGTTTTCTCAAGTTTAGAGAATTCTATGAGGCGTGTTCACTCTTTCTTGGTCACGTTAGAGACTAGGTTTGTAATAGAATTATGGAGGTTGAATGGTATGAGGTTGATTGTTATTTGATTGAGATTCTTTTGGGAAGGAAGAACAAAGTTTGAGTCTAACAACTTTATCTTCAATAAAGAGTAGGAATTAGTTATAGTGGGGGAAAGGCTAATGATATAGTTGAATTTCATAGGTTAATTCAAAGCCAATCTTGCCAACAAGAGGGTTTATAATTAGTGAGGTTCTAGTTGGTAGGCAATTTTCAAAATTAGATGGAGAAGTGAAGTCTAAAATCTTTGATTTAAATTTAAGAAGGGATATGTAGAATACTCATATTTGAGGGTTTGTATCCAAGCACAATATGTTTGTACATACTATCCCCAATTCTACTAGAAGCCCCAACACATTAGTTGCATTTCCAAGAGACATAACAATTGAAGAAGATAAAACTAATGAGGTCATCAAGCCTATTGAAATTGGTGACAATATCGAAGGAGATCAAACTCAAAACTAGTAGAAAATTTCAATAAATGTTTTTCATTGCTTTTATCCATGCTTATGCTTTGCAAGTTTAAGTTCATACTAGAGGATTTTATTAGAATTTGTTTTTTTAATAAAATTGTAAAATCATGGTAGGTATTAGAGAAACTTCCTACATATTTTGTTTTGTTTGAACTTCAATGCTTCAAACTTCTACCTTCTTATTGGATTAGTTTAATTGAATCTCACTTTTAATATAATCTATACTCTTTTTAGTTAAAAAGAAAACAAAAACAAAAACAAAAACAAAAAAGTAATAATAGGTAATAGATGTCAAACCGTTATTACCATTTAAATGTAAAACCAAAACAAATTTAAACATGTTCAGGAGAAAACGGATTTAAAACATTTATGTAATCCTAATTATCAATGGAATTATTACCATAACCTTAAATGTTTGGGATTTTATTAGTCATTGCCTATAACATAGCACGGACTATAACGACCCTTTCAGCATAGCAAGGACAATAGCAATCGATAGAAGGGACTATAGCGATCCGCGATCCCTTCAGCGTAGCAAGGATTATAGCGATCTATAGCGATCTGCGATCTCTTCAGCGTAGCAAGGATTATAGCGATCTATAGGGATCTGCGATCCCTTCAATATAGCAAGGATTATAGCAATCCATAGGCAATGAGATGGTATTAAATTTCTTTTAGCAATTCATAGAGGCATTGAGATAGTATTAAATTGCTTTTACCCATTCATACATTTCATGCTTTAACCAATGTTTCAAAAAAAATATTCTGCTAAACAAACTTTTATCCAAAGTTTTAGTTTAGACCTCTTATTACCGAGGAGACTGTATGATTTTCATAAAACTTAAAATAACCGTTTAGAATTTGGATTCAATCCTAATTTCATGTTAGTTTAGAATTAACATTAGTTCAAACATAATATATATAAATTTGAACACTATATATAAGTTTCAATGCTTTCTATATATAAGTTTCATTACTGGCTCACATCTTATATAAGTTCCCCTAACTCATTCATCTAATGTATAAGGCAACACGTGCAACACCTACACTTACATTTTACATGCATTTTTCCATGAACACAACTCACTCACACTGCCACATTTCGGATTTGGTATTATTTATATGGTAGTTTTCTCTTTGGTATTCTTTCTTTGGTAGTTTTTTCCCCTATTCCCTGTGGGCATTTTGCGACGAACACAACTCACTCAAACCACCACATTTGGGCTTTGGTATTCTTTCTTTGGTAGTTTCGCCCCCTATCTCCCTATGGGCGGATATCAGAGAAGCCCCAAAATAATGTGAAGGTGAAGAGTTCAAAGAAAAAACATACACAGCTATTGCTATTGTAAAATTCATTAAATCATACAATGTTCAAAGAAAAACCAGGCAGGGTTGTTGCTATCTACAAAATTCAATCAAATCAAACATATTGTATGGTATGTTTTATTATACACTATGAATTCTTATTATATACAAATTTATAGACAATTGGTTGCTATTTCCATATATTATTTTGATTCCCATGCTATGAATTTTTTTTTCCCCTGATCTTTTCCAGGGTTACTTCATAAAAAATAAAAATTCATAGACTAAGATTTTCTCCTATCTTTTCCCCTATTACTTCATAAAAAATAAAAATTCATAGACTAAGATTTTCTCCTATCTTTTCCCTTGCTAGTTTATAAAAAATGGTTTTCCCTTCTATTTATAAAAAATAGTTTCAGTTAGCTTATAAAAAATGGTTTCCCACACTAGTTGTTTAGAGACTAGATTACCAATTATTATAGTATCTTATACATATATTTGCTAAATCCAAAGCTTTTTCCTATAAAATAATGGTTTTTCCCACTAGTTTTTGAAAGACCGGATTACCAGTTATTATAGTATCTTATACATACATTTGCTAAATCTAGAGTTAGAAGAAAATGTAGTAGGCTCTGTTGTAGAAAATCCATATGCTAAACCACTTCCAGTAAAATCCTGGGCAAGAAAACAAAGTTCATTTAGTTTGCATTACATTTTTCAAAATAATTAATTTTTTTCCATAGAAAATGTGCACAAAAGGAAGAAAGAGTTTTTTTCATAGTGAAAAGTAAAATTTACAATTTAATTCATTGTTTTTAAGTTTTGCAAAGAAACAAAGTTTAATTTGCATTACAATTTTCAAAATAATTAAAAAAATTTCCACAAAATGGGAAAGAGTTTTTTCATAATTAAAAATAAAACTTACAATTCGAAAATTTACAATTTAATTCATTTTTTTTTACTATGCATTTATTTACTGAACAAATTTGGACCTACCATTTTATTGTCAATGATTTTAGGTTTAAACTTAAATTACAATTTTAACATCATTTTCCCTACATATAAAAAATGAAAATGCAGATTTAAATTTTTTGATTTAATTTTTTTTATAAATTTAAAATGTACTTATGTACTTCACTCAACAATAGCATGTTTCATATTTTACCACATACCAAAACAAAAAGAAGTGATTTCTCATCCCTTTTGGAAAAAAAATTGCTTCTTACTTTAGGGAAACAATTCAAAGAAGCCATTAGAAAATGTTAATTGTGCGTAAAGCCCTTTGGTTGTTCAGAAAGCATCGGCAGATAGCTTATGTTGTTATTGTGATTAACAAGCAGATAGGGAGGTTGTATAGTAATGTGTGGTTTGAGGATAAGTCATATGGGTTTTGTCTGGGGAAACAGAAGTTCAAACCTTATTGAGTACAATGACCTGCTGTGGTGGCGGTTAGAGGGGTGGATTCCCTTTTCCTAGAACCTCATTGAGTACAATGACCTGCTATGGTTGCCGCTAGAGGGGCAGATTCCCCTTTCTTGCAGGTGGTTGGTTATGTTCTTGGTGTTATAGTGACAGCTATGAAGTTTGATCCTGGATCTCCCCTAGATTTAAGCCTGGTAGTTACCGATTCACCATGTAATTAAAAAAAAAAAAAAACAGACAGCCAGGGAGGTTGCAGAAAGGTTGCGGGGTCGAATGTCGTGTAGCGAAGGCGGTGGTGTAACTCTGTTTCTGCATAGCTTCAATGTGAAGAGAGGGAGCTGGGAAGTTGGTCTGGGCTCCCTTCTCTTTCTGGCTGCTTTGTCATATGCCTTCATAGCCTTTCACCAATATTAAATGTGTCTAACCACAATTTTAATTTTAATGGAGGGGTTTTTGATTTGACAGAGAGAGTCTTTTAACAAAGCCTCACAGGGAACCCCTCCTCGATTTAGCCATCCCAACACACGTATTGGGCTTGCTCACACGCTAGTGTTGGGATTAATATCTTGCGAAGTTGAGGCGTTACAGGACGTCTCTCCTCTTGCAATCCATCTCCAGTAAATGGGTATAATCTGTATTTTCCCTTGTGGAGCAATCATTATGGACAGTGCAATACACTCTGCGACATCATGCCTGCGATTTCTGAGGTTGAGTCTCTCCACCCTGCCTCATGGGGAATCTTGTTTAGGCTTGGAAATATAAAATTTTCAGGGATTAAGTCATCGAGCCGTTTAACCAGGATTGCGGTTTCGCTCATTCAGAAGGCGTGTCATGGTTTGCAAGTGAGCGCAGCGATTAGGGTTTGGGTTGATATACCATTGTCAAGTTTGTGACTCCACCGAGGTCAATACCACATTCGTCACTGAATTGGGAAATCATCCGGAGGGAGAGAGGGGCATAAGATAAGAGACGTTGTCTATCAAAGCTACAAATTTGTTTGGAAAATTATGGAAATTCAATTATCTTTCTCTTCAATTTTCCTTTTCTAATTTTGAATATTTGAATTATCAATTCAATAACTTTTTTTTCCAATTATTAAAACTTTATTTATCAATTCAACAACTTTTTTCTCTAATTTTTGAAATTTTATACTATTATGAATTCAGCAACCTCTCTCTAATTTTTGAAACTTGAATTGTCAATTCAACAACCCCTCTCTCCAACTTTTTATACTTTGAACGGGCAATTCAACAACCCCTCTTTCTAATTTTGAAATTTGGATACTTGAATTGTCAATTCAACAACCCCTCCAATTTTTGATACTTGAATTGTCAATTCAGCAGCCCCTCTCTCTAATTTTCAAAATCTAAATTTAATGAATCCTCTTTTTCTCTCCTCAAAAAATTCTCTCAAAATTCTTTGATCTAAATTTAATTAATCCCATATTTCCAATTAAAAACACATTGTCCAATTTTTTAATGTGAATTCAATGATTTTCTTTTTTCCAAGTCAAAAATTTCATCCAATTTTGAATGTGAATTCAAACACCCTCTCTGCAATTTTTTCAATGTAAATTCAATGCACCCTCCCTCTTTTCAATTCAACAAACTTGATCTCCAATTTTTCCAATGTGAATTCAATCCCGCTTTCCAATTCAACAAAATCTCTCCAATTTTTTCATCTAAATTTAATGAATTCACTCTTTCCACTTCAAAACATTCCTTCCAATTTTTTCTATCTAAATTTAAATAATCCTCTTTCCCGTTCAAAAAACTCCAATTTTTTCAACCAACCCCCCATCTCAACCCAAATTTTTCAATGTGAATTAAACTACCCCTCTCTTCATTTTTTTCAATCTGATTTCGCCAATTTTGAACGTGAATTCAACAAACCCCCTCTCTTTTTTTCAACATAAATTCAATGTGCCCTCCCCCTTTCCAAGTCAACAAACTCTATCCAATTTTTTCTAATTTTTGAAATTTTGATACTTGAGTTGTTAATTCAACAACCCCTCTCTCTAATTTTTGAAATCTAAATTTAATGAATCATCTCTTCTCACCTAAAAGAATTATCTCCAATTTTTTTATCTAAATTTAATTAATCCTATCTTTCTAATTAAAAACAAATTCTCCAATTTTTAAATGTGAATTCAATAATTCCACTTTTTCCAATTCAAAAAATTTCAAAAAATTATCTCCAATATTTTTTTTTTATCTAAATTTAATTAATCCTATCTTTCTAATTAAAAACAAATTCTCCAATTTTTAAATGTGAATTCAATGATTCCACTTTTTCCAATTCAAAAATTTTCATCCAATTTTGAATGTGAAATCAACAAACCGTCTCTCCAATTTCTTATGTAAATTCAATGAATCCTCATACCTCTTTCCAATTCAACATACTCTCTCCAATTTTCCAAAGTAAATTGAATGAACCCTCCTTTCCAATTCAAGAAACGCTCTCCAATTTTTTCATCTAAATTTAATGAATCCTCTCTTTCCAATTCGAAAAACTCTCTCCAATTTATTCTATGAGCCCTTCCTATCTTTGTCCAATTTTTCCAATGTGAATTGAACTAACCCTCTCTTCAAAAAAAAATTCAATCTGATTTTGCCAATTTTGAATGTGAATTCAACAAACCGTCTCTCTAATTTTTTCAATATAAATTCAATGAACCCTCCCTCTTTCCAAGTCAATAAACTCTATCCAAATTTTCAATGTGAATTCAGCTGACCCCTCTCTCTAATTTTTTAAATATAAATTTAGTGAGTCCTCTCTTCCCACCTCCAAAAATTATCTCTAGTTTATTTGATCTAAATTTAATCAATCCTATCTTTCCAACTAAAAACACATTCTCCAATTTTTAAATGTGAATTCAATGATTCCCCTTTTCCTAATTCAAAAAATTTCATCCAATGATTCCACTTTTTCTAACTCAAAAAAATTCATCCAATGTTGAATGTGAATTCAACAAAACCTCTCTCCAATTTATTCAATGTAAATTCAATGAAACCTCCCCCTTTCCAATTCAAGAAACTCTATCTCCAATTTTTCCATTGTGTATTCAATGAACTCTCCCTCTTTCCAATTCAACAAACTCTCTCCAATTTTTTCATCTAAATTTAATGTATCCTCTCTTTCCACTTCAAAAAATTCTTTCCAATTTTTTTATTATCTAAATTTAAATAATCCCCTCATTCCAAATTCAAAATACTCTCTCCAATTTATTCAATGTGAATTGAACTAACTCCAATTTTTTTTTCAATTTGATTTCACCAATTTTGAATTTGAATTTAATGAACACTCTCTCTAATTTTTCAATATAAATTCAATGTACCATCATTGTTTCCAAGTTAACGAACTCTATCCAAATTTCAATGTGAATTCAAGGGGCCTGAACCCTACCTCTTTCAAATTCAAAAAAAAATTTCTCTCTCTCTCTCAATTTTTTTAAGGTGTCTTAAAAGTGAATTCAACGAGACCCCTCAACAAACCAATTTTTCCAATGTAAATTCAACGAACTCTCTCTCTCTAATTTTTCCAATGTAAATTCAACTCTCTCTCTCTCTCTCAATGAACCCTCAAATATCTCTCTCTGTCGAATTCAATGAACCCTCGATTCTATTTCTCTCTCTCGAATGTAATGAGCCCTCAAATTCAATGAATCCTCTCTCCATGTTTTTTTAATGTGTCTTGACAGTGAATTCAATGAGACCCCTCAATGAACCCTCTCTCCATGTTTTTTTAATGTGTCTTAGACAATGAATTCAATGAGACCCCTCAACAAACCCTCTCTCCAATTTTTCCAATGTAAATTCAATGGTCCCTCTCTCTGTCTCTCTCTCTCATTCAACGAAGCCTTGAATTCTATGAACCCTCTCTCCATTTTTTTTCATGTGTCTTGAAAGTGAATTCAATGAACCCTCTCTCTTTCCAATTCAACAAACTCATATCCAATTTTTTAAATGTGAACTCAATGAACCCCTCTTTCCAATTCAAAGAACCCTATCTCCTCTTTTTTTTCAATGTGAATTCTATTAACCATCTCTCTTTCCAATTCAAAAAACCTTCTATTTTTTTTTTATGTAAATTCAATGAGCCCCCTCTCTTTGCAATTGAAAACATTCAAGCCCTCTCTCCAATTTTTCAATGTAAATTCAACGAACTCTCCCTCTCTCCAATTTTATTAAATGTGAATTCAATGAACCTTCTGTCCAAAATTTCAATGTGAATCCAATGAACCCTCTCTCCAAGTTTTTCAATATAAATTCAATGAACCCCTCTCTCTCTCCACTTTTTCCAATGTGAATTCAATGAATACTCTCTCCATTTTTTTTTAAATTTGATTTTTTTTATAATGTGTCTTGAATGTGAATTCAATGAAGCCACTTTCCAAAAAAATTTAATATGTCTTGAATGTGAATTCAATGAAGTGCCTGTCCAATTTTTTTAATGTGAATTCAACGAACCCTCTCCAATTTTTTTAATGTGAATTTAATTAGACTTTGAATTCAACTAATCCTCTTTTCATTTTTTGAATTTGAATTCAAACAATCGTCTCTCCATTTTTTCTCTTTGATACTAATGGAGAGGATTTTCTACTAACTCTACACATGGTCACAGTGAAATACTTGGGAAAATTACATATTTTCAAGAGATACAAAAATATCTAGAAGGTCTGAGAGAAGAGTCTCGAAATTTTGTTCCCAACATTTACTACCTTGCTTCTTAAAGCTATAAAAAAAGCTACTGCAACTATAAACTCTAAAGTGTTGACCACAAAGCAAAATACAGTTGCACGTAGTTTGCTGATTTTCTACACCATTTTCAGTAGATTGTTGCCTTTAGATCCTAGTCCCTTAGACATTAGATATTTTAGCCATTTTGTGTTTTATTGAGTTGATTTTTCCATCTTTTATTTTGTTGCTTGATTTCCTTATTGGGTGGGGGGTTCCGTGCTTCAATATTTACAGTTCATTTTTAGTATTATTTATAGTTTATTTTCAACAACATTGACATCATCAAAACATGATCAACTAACTCATCAAATAGACACATTTGTCACACACACCCCCCCAAGAAAACATGAGATTGGTTAACATCGCCAAGATAAGAATTGAAACAATACACCTTAATAACTTAGCTCACATAGATTAATCCCACTTGGGCACCAGGGCCAAATCAATATGTGTAGTTAGGGGTAGGATCAATGGGATATGCTTCCAATAACACCCATTGACTGCTTACATTGAGGCATAAAAAGTTGACATATTAAGAATCTTAAAATCCTTCACCATCCCACTGTCCAAAGCTGGAGTGCGTCAGAAACCCGATTTGGAGGGGGTTAGGCTAGATCTCGATGAGCAGTTCTCCTTGGGGCTACCCAACCCATGCTAGGGAATTTTGTGCCATGGTTGATCACCATGAAGCTTAAGACTCGACCACCCCTATGGGACGAAAGTAACCTTAGTGGTAAATCTTAGGAAACGCCCTATAGGACTGGTTGTGGGAAAGAAGTTGGCCTTCTAACCCATGCTTCCATGTACAACTCTACTTGTAGGGATCAGATTCCTTCAAGTAAGAAGTCTCTTGGAAGGCCATCTAAAATAATATAACTAGGAATCATTTGAGGATTTATATCACCTTTAGGCTAGAGGTCATTTTTTTCTTTTATAGGACGTGTTTGCTTGAATTGGAGTAGCATATCATTATATTTAGTTTACACTTGGAACCACTACACTGTGTTTTCTTTTTGTTTGTTACTCTTTTCCCCTATTATCACCCTTTAGTCTCTTGAGTCATATTTGTCTTGACACCATTGCACCCCCTAGGCATCTGTCGTGGAGAGTTCATGGCCTTCACCCCCAGTTTCCTTTAAGACATTTTTCCCTCTCTTTGAGTTAAAGCTCATCCTCCTAGTCCACTATTGAGTTCCCATACTTACTCTAGTTCTTTTGATTCTTCCAGTTCTTCCTCTGATTCCACATCTTCCCAACCCAACACCACCACCATATTAGGCACCAATCTCAGTGGTGGAAACCCAGGTGGTAACCAAGGTCTCAACCAAGCTAACCCCACAGGTGGAACCTCTTCAGGTATAGCCACTAATCCACCTTTGCTTCCTTATATGGATGGTTTGAGCCTCTCTGATTTCATCTAGCTCATTAATGATCCTCTTCTGCAGAACCCAAATCGGCCCCTTATGCCTACCAAGCTTCCTTCCAACATTCCCAAGTTTGAAGTTAATCCAGGAGAAGACCCCACAAATCATGTTCGCTCTTTTCACATGTGGTGTTCATCAAATTCCATTATCGAAGACTCCATTCGTCTTCGCCTCTTCTAATGAACCCTAATTGGAGTAGCTAACAAATGGTATGTAGAGCAACCACATGCCCCCCATTCCTCCTTTGTGACTCTTTCCAAAGTTTTTCTTTCATATTTCCAGTTACCTCTCTAATATGACACAAGTATCAAACTCTTGACCTCATATTCTCAAACTTCTGCCACCCGCCTTTCCAACCATGTTTAAGAATGGTGCAAAAGGAGGAGCATGTGTGGAGCCCCTGAGTTTGAAGACTGTGTATATATGGATTGGTTTCTAAGAATTATTTTGGCCCCCAAAGGTAAATATGTCTCCTATCACTTCTCTCAGAATAAGGAAGAATCTATCCATACAGGCTTAAGATATGATTTATCTATGCCCAATCAGGTTATGTTTATATTTTCCTTCCTGATCTACCTTGGCCTGGTGTTGCTAATGCAAGAGGGGCATCTCATTCCACTGACAATATCATTGGATCTCTTTCCCACCCTCAACCATCACCATATCCTCAACCTCCTTTTAGTTATGATCAACCCCTTGGGGGACCAGTATCACTTACACTTATCCCCCTCCTAATCTATTACATGCCAACTCCTACCAAGGTTTAAGCGCATCATATGCACATCCCCATTTGCATAAATCCATGCCAGGTCAAGTTGTTTCTCAACCTGGTTATCCAAATGTTGTTGTGAATCCTTACTATCCTTATGAACCGTCCAATGCTCCAGGCCCATTGGAACCAACACCTCAACCTCCCATGTCTCTGCCTCCTCTACACATCAACAACCTCCTCCACAAAACCAATTTCATGCTCAGTAGAGTATTACCAATCCTGCAAACCCCAAGAGAAGAATTAAGGGGAAAGATAAACAAAATCAACAACCTCAAGGTAACCATGGCAATCAAGGTCAATAATCTAATGCCCCTAAGGGTGACCAACCTAATCTCGCAACCTAATAACAAGGAATACAACCTAAGAAAAAAGGGACTCTCAAAACCAATAAACCTTATGCCTGTTATGAATTTTTTGTCCATTATATTCATGAATGTCTCCTTTTACCTCAGATGTTCATGTATGGGAAGCTCAAGTAGCTACTTCTCGAGGACCTCATCCCATTTCTCCACCTCCTCCCCCTCCTACTCATCACAACTAATAGTTCTTACAAATCCTTTTCATTATCAAGGATATCTGGCATCCCAACCCACATAGAATACTACAACCACTTAAACTTCACAATCTAGCTAGAATAATTACCAGATTCTCATGTTGAATTCTGAAGACATCAACACCGAACAAGTCATCCTCCAAAATCGATCGTGCGAATATGACGAACCTCTTGCAAAGTTGGTGACTGATTCAGAACCCAAAGTAGCCATTGAGCCCCTATCATCATAGAATAGTACCTTAGAAATCCCTTAGCCTAATGTCAATGTCCACCTCAAGATACCCAAAGGTCCATTACATCAAAATGTTATTTCTTCTAAAGCTACCCATAACTACAACATAGTAGATAACTTGGCAAAGTCCCCTACTGCGATCTCAATGGTGGAAGTCCTCCAAATGTGCTTGTTCCAAAGGAAATATCTAATGTCTTCTTTCGACACTATGGATCCGTCTAACAATCATATGATTGTCCTTGATGTGGATAAAGCAAAACATCCTCCCCTTCCTTCATCTATTACTTTTTAAATACCATTCTCCATAAAACATTCCAATATACAGTGGTG
This sequence comes from Pinus taeda, assembly GCA_000404065.3. Classification (NCBI taxonomy): domain Eukaryota; kingdom Viridiplantae; phylum Streptophyta; class Pinopsida; order Pinales; family Pinaceae; genus Pinus; species Pinus taeda. The sequence continues at coordinate 63,318 of APFE030826891.1, read as the reverse complement.
TATCATAGATGAAGGCACCTCCACCTATGTGTTGGCTACTAGTGTTTGGAAGCAACTTGATTCCCCTAACCTGTCACCATCTAGTATCACTCTTAGTGCTTGGGATGGTCACCCCTCACATGCCCTTGATTTATATCAAAACTACCCAATCACTATTGTTCGCAAGATAGTATTGATCGACATGCAAGTCATTGATTCCCCTTTATATTATAACATCTTGTCTGGTTGTAGTTACACCTATGCCTTGTATGTTTCCACATCCACTATCTTTCACAAGATGTGATTTCCTCACAATGGAAAGATCATCACTATTGATAAATTGAATTACTATGACACTCTGTCTCATAACTTTCCTCAAACAACTATATCATAAATGACAGGAAATCATACCACCCCTTCCCTAACTGATGTTTCCCTTGGAGTCTATAAATATTCCACACTGCTTGGGGCCTACTATGGCCCACCACCTACTCCTTCTAAGCTTAGATCTTCGATTTTTTTCATGTTTCAAGTGTCACAGGCCATAGGAAAGAGATCTGGTATGCCTTCTCCACAACCTCCTACTCAAGACTCAAATCGCCCTTTAGGAACAATTCCTCTCATCTAGTTTCCTCTTATCGATATTTGTCTCGGTCCTTTCCAACTAGGAACAATTCCCCCAGGTCTTTCCCATCTAGGAGAAGTTCCTCCAGGTCATTACCTCTTCGTCCAGATACCTTTATTATTCCCCCACCAAGAATATTTTCTACCCCTGTAATGGTTATGTTGGGTCTTCTTAACATCAACTTGGGGATCCGAGTCCAGTACATTGACCCTCACACAAACACTCCTCTTGATCAACTCAAACCTTATAGAGATTTGACTCTAGTTGAACCCGGTTTTCCCTCCCATTCATTTTCTTCAGTTCCACAAAAGCCTCAACAAGAATTCACTTTTGTTCTGAAATAATCTAGTGATGGGGGAAAAGCCCAGGAAAAGGGAAATAAAGACAAAAAACCCCAAGCAACTCCCACCCCTCCTAAACATCCAAAGCCTTATCCTCCATGTTCTTTGTGTGATGTTGTTGGGCATGCAACCAATAATTGTCTTGAGCTCCCTCATATTAATAATGTGGTCTCTAATACATTTGTTGACCCTAAGATTCCTGAGGTCCATGTCACCTTTCCTAAGTCCACCCAGAAAAACAAAACCTTACGCACAAATCACCCTTGTGCTTTGTGTGATAAGTATGGACATTATTCTCATCAGTGTCCGCGTCTAAAATGTTTTCATGATACACTTCAAGTGCTCTGCGAGTTAGATGTCACTCGTAGTGGTTCCACTTCTCCTCTACCTATAGGGCCTGGTCCCAATCCATCGCTAGGACAAGAGGTCTCTCAACCCAACATCTTGATCCCTCCTCCTGATGTCGAGATGACAGATAGTTCAACCCCTATTCTCTACCTCTCATCATCCATGGGATTGATATATTCAGACTCTTCAAAAGTTTCCTATTGTGCTTCTTTCAAACCTACTTCAAAGGGAACTTTGGTCTCAACATCGATAAATGTCACATCTACTATTCATCCCCCCAACCATTCTCATGATGCACATGTGAACCTTGTCTCTCATGAAGATGCTTAAGGTAGTTCTTCATCATTATGTGGTCCTTCTTCCTCCCGTCCTCCCATATTTAATTTTGACGAAGATATCATGGAATCCATGACCACCGCTTATTATCCTTGGGATGATATGCACCATCTTGCATACTTCCTTCCACAGTAAACCCATGATCAATATGTTGTGGAGTCCAAAGACCATCTATGGTGAGGTCGACTAATTCAAAAATCCCATTCTTGCACCAAATGCTTTCGAAGAAGGAAATGTGGCTAACATCTCCCCTACCATCAAAATTAACATTTCAAATAAACGAGGGGTTGAAGAAAATATCATCTTTGGGGCACAATGCACCCCGAAAGAAATTGAGGCTTACACTAAGTTATTCAAAAATTTTGTGATGTTTTTGCCTGATCCTATTATGAGATACTCGGACTTGATCCCACGATTGTTGAACACCATGTTGACACATATCCCGATGCCATTCCCATCCACCAAAATCAAAGCCATATCCATCCTTCCAAGAATGATGCTATCAAAGTTGAAATCTATAAGCTCATTCATGCTAGTTTCATTTATCCTATTAAAAACACCACATGTCTGTCCAATCCTATTCCCGCTCTAAAGCAACAGCGAACCATTTGTGTCGATATGGAATTTCATGATCTGAATGAAGCTTGTCCCAAAGAAAATTTCCCCACACCTTTCATAGACCAAATCATTAACGAGTGTGTAGGACATGAGGTCCTTTCCTTTATGGATGGATTCTTAGGGTACAATCAAATCCATATTTCTCTTTTCCAATCAACTTAAATTTTCTTTTACTAGCTCGTGGGGAACCTTTGCTTACAGGGTCATGCTTTTTGGTTTAAACAATGATAGGGTTGCTTTTTAGCGTGCCATGTCCTATTGTTTCCACTACCTGGCTCACATTATCCTTGCGTATCTTGACGATCTCACTACTCATTCAAAGCTCTAGTCACGAAAACTTGATTATTTGCGTACCATCTCCTTATGATGTTGAAAGTATAAAATTTGCCTCAATCCCCTTAAGTTTGTCTTTTGTGTTCCCGTCGGCCAACTTTTGGGCTTCATAGTCTCCAAATATGGTATCACTCTTGACCCTCTAAAAATTAAAGTCATTTTTGAACTTCCTCCTTACACACTTTGCCAATTACAAAGCCTCCAAGGAAATGCTAAATTTATTCGTTAGTTTGTTCTTGACTACTCCACAACTACTCATGGGTTTCTTAGACTCCTTCAATCTAACATTACATTCATTTGGGATGATTAATATAAACAGTATTTTGACGCCCTTAAATGTGCTCTCACTTATGCTCCCTTGATTAGCCCACCTAACTTTGAGAGGGATTTCAACTTGTATATCTCAGCTTGCACCTATTTGGTTGTTGGGGTCTTAGTATAGGAAGATGGATCTAGAAATGAGCATGCCATCTACTATGTCACTAAGAAACTTAACGGTCTCCCTATTTCCTATGCCCATGAAGAAAAGTTGGCATTGGTTGTTTTGTTTTCTGTCTAGAAATTGCGTCATTATATCCTTACACATACCACCAAGGTTGTGACTAATTTTAACCCCATGACCTAGGAATTGCGTCATTATATCCTTACACGTACCACCAAGATTGTGAATAATTCTAACCCCATGACCTTCATGTTGAGTTGGTAGATCATCAATGGGATGTATGCCCGCCAGATCATTATCCTCCATAAACTTATTTGGAATTTGTCATGCCTAAGAGTAAGAAAGGTTTAGCCCTTGCTGAATTCATTTTTGAATTTCCTACTAATGCATTAGATCCACCAGTAAATGATGACCTTTCAGATGAACACTTGTTCACTATAACCTTAGATGATCCTTGGTATGGTGACATCTTCACCTATTTGCGAACCCATAAATTTACACTATGTTAGTTTTGATGATCGACGATGTAATTTAAATTAATCCCCTTTCTATCTTCTCATCGATGATGACCTTTATCATTGCGGTGTCGATGTTTTCCTTGATTGTTGTCTCACCCATGTTGAAGCTGATAAAGTGCTCAATCCCTGTCATGGTGGTGCTTGTGGTGATCATCTCTCTAGAATGTACACTTCCCAGAAAATAATGTGTGCCATATACTTTTCACCTCTTCTCTTTAGTGATTGCATTGAGACACTCAAACATTGTCCCAATCATCAATTATACACCCCTAAGGCTCGAGCTCCACCCACTCCCCTCCATCTTTTCATCATAGTCGACCCTTTCTACAAATGGGCCATTGAATTTATGGAGTGTCAACCCCCATCTGCTAATAACCATAAGTATGTTATTGTGGCTGTCGAATATTTCACCAAATGGATTGAATTTATGCCCACGTTCAATAACATTGCAACTAATGCAACCATATTTTTCTTTAACCATGTTATCACTCATTTGAGGTTTGGAAATAGTTGGTATCCAACCATGTTTGACACTTTGAATATGATATTTAGCATGATATATCTTCAATGTTGGGATGTGAACACCAATATTCATCGTCTTATTACCCCCAAGGAAATGGAAAAGTTGAAGTTGTCAATAAAATCCTTAAAACTATTCTTTAGCAGACGGTGAATAAATACAAGACTAACTGGCATCTTATGCTCTTTCCTACATTGTGGGCCTACACAACTTCTATCAAAACTACTACTGGTTTCACTCCTTTCCACCTTGTCTATGGATAGGAGGAAGTCTTACCGATCGAATGTGAAATCCCCTCCCTCCACATTGTTGTCAAACTCCTCCCGAACACCTAACCTTTAAAACAAAGACTCATCATGCTTGAGCATGCCAATGAAGACTATCGTGTTGAATTGGAAACCATCAAAGTAGCAAAAAATCACACCAGGTCTTAGTATGACCGTAAATTCTACCCTCATACCTTTCATGAAGGCGACACCGTTTTTGTTTTTAACCAATTTCATGATGTCCTGGGGCATGGTAAGTTTGAACCATTATGGCTCAGTCCTTACATCATTTGTAAGTGTTTGGAAAAGGGGGCATAGCGGGTCCAGAAGGAAAAATTCTTTCTAACCCTCGTAATGGACTCTACTTGAAGAAATTTTACCCATAACATTTCCCATTGAAATTCATGTTCTTTTTTATTTCTGCATTTAGGTAGCTTGAATATTTCATTGTCTCATTGGTTGTCTTCTTGCACCTTTCATATGGATCCATCATCCTCACCACATATCGGTTATGTCAATAGTATGAGTTTCTTCTCCAAGAATCTAGCCTCAGCAGCTTGTGCCATTTTCACCTGTTTGCATTCATTAGTCCACTCCAACGATGTTTGCATTGGATTTTCCACTAATAACCAAGTTGAATATCATGCAGTGGTCAGTTTGTTAGTCGATGCCCTTGATCATTGCATCCTTCACCTTCATGTTTGTCTTGATTCAATTCAAGTTGTCATTCAATTGAATGAAGTCTATCATGTGCGTAATCTTATCATATCTAGAAAATATCTATGAGTTAAGATTTTGGCACATGAATTTGAATACATTACATTCAATCATGTTCCTAGAGCACAATATAACTATGTAGATACTAATGCAAATAACATTCTAGATTGGAATTTATCAAATGCATATACAAGAAGGCATCCATAAAATAAAAAAAATGGTGAACCACATCATCATGAAAAAGATGCATAACTATATTATGTATCATAATATCCAACATATAACGTTTAGAGTCGACTACTCTAAATACATTCGACATGCCCATTGCATCTTACATACAAAAAATGGGGGCACACACCCCTATGACTAATCATTGTGCTCTAGTGTATCTTGTGTTAATGGGTCCAATCCCTCGGCTCGTAAGTCTCAAACTGCCTGACCGACCATCCCTATGCACCTGGTGATACCTCACGACTACAAGGGAAGACTGGTACACACATTTTCACACTGGTCTTCTAGTTCATGCCACCAATGCTCTGTCACCCTATTCATTCGCAAGATGAACCTATAATGGAGGTCCTCTGGTGATTCATCACTATATGATGTCTGTTGTGATGTCGATCTTGTCTAATCTGCAGCCAAGGTGCTGCACCTCATCCCGTATATCACATCAGCCACACTGGTGCTATATTTTCATGTCACAAGTTTGAAAATCAGTACCACATACACATAATTTCTAAAATATACATGCAACCAAAATATATCAAATATCACTTACCATCTAGGCCCCATTCTCTTCTTGGTGGTAGTGGTAGATCAAGATCTCCTTGAAATTTCATTCCACTATAGGGATAATATCTATGTACAATGGAAACTGATCCTAATGAGTGAATAAGTCAAGTCAAAACAACCATCTGAATCTCCCTCCTCCCCCTCATCGCAGTAGCTACCCCCAGCGAAGCTTTTTGGGCTCCTATGGGTTGCCATCATGGATTTGTACATGTCAACGGATGGTAGGGATCTTATCAAAGAAGAATGAGAATAAAACTATCCCAAATGAGAAGTTATCATTGGCCCACTACCTACATAGACTCAACTAAAATTTTAATCACATCAACAACATTTGGGCCCACCCATAGTTTGTCCCTCCCAACACACTCTCCATCAGCATTATTTTCCCTCCAGAAATGCGGTGGATGGCATGACTACCCAAGATCTGTGCCACCACTATGGCTATAGCTCATGTCTCATGTCCCTCCAAGTCATGTATCTGTATGTTTGTGTCCTTTACCCGAGTACTAGATACACAATGACAATCCAAAAACTCTCAATATGCCTCCAACGAGGCAAAACTAGATGAATGTCTCCCACCAGCCCCAAGGGTGCCAATCCTGTCAAAAATTATGTCTCAAATAAAGATCTCAATCCTATGCCACTATATCACAAAGGCCTCCTGATATGGATCCCAATAACTCACAATCTGGGACAAAAGGGGCTCGCCTACCCTCATTAATGGGTTCTCCATGAACTTAAGTAACCCATATCGCTCTAGAGCCCCTCTTACAACCTAATTCACCTGAATATTAGTACGAAGAACATAAAAATCTCATTCTCTCCACACCAACTTCAACTCTGTCATACTTGCCAAAAAGAATTAAATTTTGTCAGTTCAATGCCATCATATGCATTTTCAGTTCTTAGCTTCATATCCTTGGAAGCACCCAACACAATCTTTCCCTCAGGTCCAAAGCATAATTTTTCCACCAAAAACTCTACTTGGCACATTTTTAGTCCTTTTCCTGCACCCTAGAGTGTAGAAAAAGGCCCAACAAGTGTGTTGCAACTGTGAAGAAAACCTAGGGTTTCCCTGAGTCAACTAAGGCCCTAACATGAGAACTTAATCCATGGAAAATGATGAGTAGGGTTAGGCCACCTACATGCATTAATTTTTCTTAAGTCTATATGGTTATTTTCTTTAATAATTGCATTTCTTCATTTACACATTAAATTCACCAGATAACATTATAATATTATTTAGATTTACATCATTATTCAACAACATATACAACTATGTAGAAAGAAAAATATGATCATCATCAATGCAACAAAACATAAAGGACCAATCGAATAAAATAATTCACACATAGAGACACCAGGATTGGTCGGAGATCAGGGAAAACCCACTATGGGGAAAACCCTTTCAAATTCTTCTTCTTATTAGATTGTCATTGAATGATTCAGAAAAAGAGAGTACAATGATCCATATCTTCATCCATAAAAATATCTAGCAAAAATCAACTAAAAAATATCCATAAGATGAACCCAATCATACTCATACTCAAAAACATTGATTTAGAAACCTGTAATGAATTGTCATTGCCTGCGGTCAATTTCCAAACAATGCAGTCAACAAGAAAAAACTTTAGTCAACAGAAAAATGCAACATTATGTCCTAGTCGTAGGGAGGAAGTGGGAATGCGAGATACGAGGATCTTTCAATCACTCCCTTGAGCCTATAAGCTAGAAACCAGTCGAATAGGTCCTTTGGTAAACCTACGACTGAGAAACAAAACCCTAGAAAAATACGCACGAGCTTCGGACCCTACAATTTCACCTTCAATAAGACCCTTTTCTCTGCAAACCTACCTCAAAACTATGCAAGTAAAAAACAAGAAAGAGAATAGAAGAATGATTAATGATCATGTCCAAATGAGGTAGAGGTCACTATATTTATAGCCTTCCAAGGGTGTTCAATTTTATTTAGGGATTCCCTAGTTAAATATGCACATGTGGGCTTATAATTCAAAAATACACTCTCCTTTATCTAAATTTGATATCCTTAGGTCTATTTTGGTCCTCTCAAAAAGAGGAATTCAATGCAATCATCATCTCCATCAAATGAGTTTTCCAAAGGGGAATTTGGACCTAGTTTCTAATTTAACACTCCCTCTCAACTAGGGAGAATTCCACATGCATCATGTCATAAAATCATATCTAATATCAAGTATCTCATCATAATGTATCATCATTATTCATCTCAATTAATCGTTTGCTTATTCCTGCTTATCTCTTGATTGTCCCTGCTCATATGCTAAACATTCTCGAATCTAAAATCAGAATAATTTGATATTAGAGGGGAGCCTAAGCTATGACCCTCTATTCGTTGGGGAGCCACTACTACCACCCAGAATCACTGGAAACATCAATAGGGAGCCAAATCTATGACCCACATCAACATCTAAGAGCCTAACTCAATCTAAAACAACACCATGGAGCACATCTCAACCTGAAACCACATTGGGGAGCTCAGTCTCAACCCATAATCTCATGGGGGAGTAAAAAGAATCCAACCCCTAATCTCGCAATAGGTTATATAGGGGTGCACATCTCAACCCATCCCATTGCGTACTGATCTTCCCAACAATGACCCTCAAGATTCATGTGGTATAAAACCTACATCATAATCTGAGCTTGGGCTAGATAATCAACTTACAAAAAGGTAAGGGTGACATGCCTCGAACCTCCTCAACCCGTTGGCCAAATGGGAGGGACAATCCCAACAAGCTCAACTTGTGGGTATGATGCCAACTGGGGTATACTCTGCAAAAACCAAGATAGGGGAGAAACATCTCCAACCCTATGGGTAACATATAGGGGTGATCCCTATTGTCTAGAGATCCCTCAACCCTAGGATCCCTTCATCTCAATTCCACACCCTGGGAGCTCAAACAGGGCTAAAGAGTTGGCTCAGTGTCCTCGATAAAAGATGTTATCTATAAATCAGAAATATATCATTGTGCTCATATTTGGTAATCATTATGTCTTAATAGTAGAAGTTTCATATTCACACAGGGCGGAAAATAAAATATTATATTAGAAAAAAAATACACATATAAAAAAAAAGGATACCATAGTCATCCTCCCTCTCAATGAGGTAGAAACCAGAAGCCTACGCTTGTCTCATATAGTAGCACTGGCTGAAGATATATTCTAATCAGATCCCACTCATTATTATCACAATGTATCTCTGTCATATCCAAAACCTACTCAAAAGACTCTCCAAAGAACTTGTTCATCTTGCCTCATAGTTGGTCATGCCAGCAACATCGTACTCGACCTTGGATGTGCTTAAATCTATGAAAATCTCATCCAAAAGTGTTATGGCGGATCTCATACTAAGATAACACCCAGATGCACTAATCTTATTAATAACAACTTCAATACATCCATGTGATCACATATCATAGGAATAATATCTCAGGCCATAATTTGATAATTCCATGTAGATATCTCGAAGGGTGCTAGGTGGAAACTCAATGCGTATGAAGCAGCTCAATTATGAATTCACTTAGGTTCTATGCGCAACAGATGGGTGTTCAAAAAAAGCATCAATGCTTCAATACAATATCAGTTTCCAAGTCAAGTTCATCAATATCTCTTCACAAATTCTTGAAATCCTATCAGGGTGTCCAAGGATTTGAATTTCCACTTTTCAATAATTCTTCAATGACTTCATGATATAGATTTCCTTTTCCAAACTTCAAAAAATGATTCATCATGCCATGATTTATTATTTTGAGCTTCATAAGCCAACTCCCTTTTACTTTGATCATCAAAGGCTCATTACCTATCAAGAGTAGGCCATCATAATATAAAACCCAACATCAAAGTCATACCTTGGACCACTTTTGAAGTAGAGGTTTAGATCAACACATCATCCTGACTTCTCCAGATAACTCTCAATGCAGACATATTAGGACAATGGGAGCTTCCTTTATACAATTTTTTTTCAGAAAACATGACACTTGACCAAAGTAATATTCTTAGCCTTACATAAATCAATTCCATGCAATCAAATCAACTAAGTCAACTTATCAAAGTTGAGATGTCAGATCAAAACTAATATCAAACTCATCAATATCACAAATTCTTTGGACCAGGTGACCGGTAGAGCTCATATCGAAATATCAAGTTACAACAACCTTTTATTTACCAAGCACTATCTAATCAAACTTTATAAATCCATCCTCATGATCATAACATGAATCATTTCTACTACTAAATATGAATGGATACATCAAAGACAAGTCATATAAGTTTCATTCGTACAAGTTTCATCCATTCATAGAAATATTGTTTCATATTGAATCACAACTGTTTATACTTCAAATAATGTGTCAAAGCTAATGATGTCATCACAAAATATGAATTGAATACCAATATAAGCCATTGAAATTCATTATGCCCATATAGCATTTCTATCAAGGCCAAATCATCAGCCATCAAATCAAATCACTAGTCATCAAGTAAAAACCCCAAATTTGTTGTCACAGTGAGATCTACCAAAACATATCTCAACATCAAGTAAAAGTTCTAAATCATTATTAAGAATCATGTCAAAACTCCATACATTTCTTATCTATATCAATCAGTCAAATCTCATCAAACCCTTTCACTGATTAAATCATAATGACATATTGATATGAATATTCTGGTCCCCTTGTAAACACAAGTATAGTTAACACATTCACATTCTCTATAGTAAGTCAAATATTTAAACTTCCCTGCTCATAGAAATTTTTGTTGTCTACTCCATCTCTGTAGGACTATCATCCTTCAGGTGAACTTCTGATTTCATGCAGAAAACTTCACTTTTGTGTAATACAAGAATAACCGTACCCATAGGCCTTCTTCCATGCAGTTGAGAGGCTACAGTCATACCCTTAGGCTTGCTTCCATGTGGTTGAGGCTTAGAGTAAGGAAAACTCTTTCTTCTTAGACCAAAAATTTGCTATAAACCAACAATATCAAATATTTGTCTACTCATGTCCATACATATTAATTCAACAATAAATAATATTATATACATATAATGCAAATGATAATAGGAGTAGGGATCTTATGGAGAGATTCTCCCTCTAAATGGGAAGCCACTTCAGTTATCTTCCTTCAATTAATTAACCTATATATAATATTTTCATGCATCAGTAGATCATCATCACATATGAACTCGACATCAAATTTTCATCAAGGGTTAGTGTCAAATAGCTAATAGGAGTATACTTCAAGAATCATGATCACAACACTTATTCTTTGTCACATAACTCAATCCATCAAGTTAGGGCATTCAATTTTAACATATATGCCATAGTTACCAATCTCATCAAAACTTAACCATGGTCAACAAGACGATCATGAATACTAATCTCATTGTTACACTTGTATCATCATGAGTACCATGGTTATCACAAACATTATCAATATTATCAAGTTACCATCTATTAGAATCAAGGTTTTAACATTCTTTATGGGATCAAGATATCCAAAATGATAAATGTTACCCAAATATCAATATATCAAAAATCAATATCTCTAAGTAGCTTCATAGAATAAAGAAATTCATCATGTATAAGAAGTGAAATACTTTTTCAATACCAACTGCACCATTTTATCATAAGTACCATGAATCCAAATCACTTTCATATGCATGCATGAGCCATTTGTGAAGGTGACATTCCCATAATACCTTCGGGCTTACATTGCCATCAATATTGCAGCTGAAACATAAGATTGAAACAATACCATATGTACCTTGTAGTATTCAAATACCTTTGCACCTTCTTATTTGTCATAGGTAGTTTTATCATTTTGACAACTTTTCATCAAGTGCCCCTTTCCCTTTTCCAATGCTAGTTATTTTCTTCCTACACTAGCCATGATCCCCAAGAAGGATCCACTTATTGCGACTCATCAAGAGGTTAGAAGCCTCCAAATACTCAAATATACATGTAGGAAGTATAAGTAATAATCAGAAAAATAGTTAGATGCATGAGTACAAACAAAAGTAAGGACATAAAGGAGCACCATAAATAGAAAAGTACATATCTTCAATGAGAGCTGACAATTCCCTCTTGAACCAGCCTTCAAGAGCCATCACTATTCATTGTTCATATAACAATGTTTCTTCAATATTTCAACCAACTTTATCAAAAACCAAACCTAATAGATAATATCCCATCTAGGGCTTCAACAAATCTGACACAAGTACTCGAACATCTACCCATTAATCATGTTAGGTTTTCTAGATGCATATCTCAAATATTTTTCATAAAGCAAGGTTTCTCCCAAACCCTAACTTCATAATATCCATAAAACCCTAAATTGCCTAGGGTTTCCTTCGAACCCTATAATTCTTTTAGATATTCTCCATCTTGTCATGATTCCCTCATGGGTGTCTTCACAGGGGTCATCTCAATTAATTTTCTTCAGCACAACTTTGGTACCATGTTAATTTTTCTTAGGGATATATTGTTCTGTTCTTTGATAATTGTGTTTCTTCATTTACACATTAAATTCACCCGATAACATCATAACATTATTCAAATTTACATCATTATTCAAAAACATATGCAACTATGTAGAAAGAATAATATCATCATCATAAATGCATTGAAACATAAAGGAACAATAAAAGAAAAACATTCACACATAGAGACACCAAGATTCATCGGAGATCAGGGGAAAACCCACTATGGGGAAAATCATTTCAAATTCTTCTTCTTATTAGATTGTCATCGAATGATTTAGCAAAAGAGAGTACAATGATACATATCTTCATCTAGACAACTATCCATCAAAAATCAACTAAACAATATCCATGCGATGAGTCAAATCATGCTCATACTCAAAAACGTTGATTCGGAAGCCTATAATGAACTATCATTGTCTACAATCAACTGTTGAACACTGTGGTCAATGAGCGAAAAAATTGGTCAACAGAAAAATGTAACTTTAGGTCCCAGCCATAAGGAGGGAGTTAGAATGTGAGTGACTCGAAGCTTCTAGTCGCTTCCTTCAGCTGCAATCCAGTGACCAGTGGAATATGTCCTTTGGTAAGCTTGCAACTGAGAACACTAGCCTAGAAAAATACGTGTGAGGTTCAAACCCTGCAATTTCACCTTCGAGCAAACCCATTTCTTTGTGAACCAACCTCAAACCTGTGCGAGCCAAAAACAATAAAGAGAATAGAATAATGATCCATGATGATGTCCAGATGAGTTAGAGGTCACTTTTATTTATAGCCTTCTAAGGGTGTCCAATTTTCTTTTGGGCCGACCTGATCCAATATGCACATGTGAGCTTATAATTCAAAAAATACACTTTCCCTTGTCCAAATTTGATGATATTTAGGTCGATTTTTGTATTCTTGAAAAGAGGAATTCAATTTAATCATAATCTCCACCAAATGAGTTTTCCAAAGTGGAATATGGCCCTAGTTTCTAATTTTAACAACTTGATAGTCACATATCCATATTATGATGGTTGGTTTGTCTGCTACAATCTTACTAAGATTTAGGGCCTTCTCCTCCTCTCTAAATTCTCCAACAACTAACTATGGAAATGAATTATATTTGTTAGCAAGAATCCATTTTATAAAACCTATATTTTCTATTGATTATGATGAGCAAACCATAGCTCGGTTTGATGAACTGTCAACACCATTGGAAAGCTCTCGTCAAGATTTGTAATGGGTCTCTCTTTGCTTTTTGTAATTTGAAACTTCACTAGGAAGCCATATTTTCCACGGGGTCTCACTTTGCCACCCAATCAAAATCAAATCTCTTCATATGAGTCCCCTATACTCTGGTACCACTTTGCCTGGGAACTTGTTGACTTAGGTGTCGTGTTTCATCATAAGTAACCATTATTTACTCATATTTTTATGTCCCCCTTCAGGCTTCTCCCATGTGGCATTATCATCGAGTCACCCTTATTCAGAGCATCAGAGATGAGTCACCCTTGGATCCATGAATTCTATTCAGAGTCCCATTGAATCCTATTATAGTGTATCATTCATATTTGCATCATGTTCAATACATATTGCTCATATTTAGCCTCAATTTTTTCTGACCTGTCTCTGAAAATCCTTCGTCTAAGTAATTGACCATCCCCTCTGGAATCGAGTCAGTCGCTGCCAGGTCAAACATGTATATCACACTTAGAAAAGGGAATTTATCAGTCCACCACTCAATTTATCCTTCCATCACTATCTTTGGTTTCAGTCTCTCAGTCACATTACTGTGACCCTCATGCCTTCCTTGAGGAATTCTTATTGCCTCAACTCTCACAATCCCTCTTTTGTCTGTAGGTTTTAACCCCGTACAGAAATTACTTGCATACGAATTCTAAAACACAGAAAATAAGCAATAGCAAGAGCATAACACATAAAACACATATACACATATATTTTCCCCTAGATCCCAAAACCGAGACTACCAGCTTGATTTTTCATTATGTTCCTTTCAATGTTACAATACATATTTATACATGTCGAAGCAACCAATACCATGGAACGAAAACCATCACACCCGAAACCATGTGCGAAATCCATGCACAATACCATAGGTAGGTTTGCCCACCTAATATAGGGTCCAAAAAAATTTCCCTGGGGTGCTACCTCGAACCCCGTAGAGGGGAGCTACCTGCCCCCCTCAAACCCCCTGTGACCCCCTCGCTACACAATCAACGCAACGAAGGGGGGGCTCTGCCCCCCCTCTAACCTACCAGTTAACTAGGGTAGCTAGTCATGGAAAGAATATAACACAACCCAAGATTTTCAACTTCAACACATTTTTCCAAGAGAGTGGTTTAGAGGGTGGCGTACCTTGGTTCTAGCCTTCATCCTTGATCGGTACCTTGGATAAAGCAAAAGGGAATCATCATTTCCCTTTTCCTTAGTTGTTTCTTGCATGCTCGACTTTAGTTCATTATCACACAATCGAGAATCATACACTTGATGGTCCAGCGATCTAGCAAATTATACCAACATTTCCTAGGTGTTTGTGAGATGTTCTAGACCTCACGAAGGGGTGGCCCTTCAGGTATCCTCCCACAGCCCAGATGCCCAGATGATAGCAGATCATGATCCAACCTTAGATGCATTTCAATAGATTTGACTGACACAGTTTCCACTACTTGCAACACCCACAACATGCATGTCTCCTTTAGATAGCCCATTCAGATCTTCATATTCCTTTCATGTTTAGTAGGGCTTCTTTGGTTGTGATACCCCCTCACCATGTCAACTTAGGGGGGCATTATTTCTCATGTATTCAAATTGACAGATGTTATTGTATGCAGTCCTGGCCTCTATTTTCCAGGCACATTATGTATATGGGACTCATTATATCATTGTATCACTTTCTGGCCCATTGATGCCAACATATAATGTATCTTCTAGTTTGTTTCTCAACCCACATTGTTGGGCACATCATTTTTCTTTTACTCATTTATCAATGTGGGTATGGGTATGCCTCCCCCACCTCATTTGAGATTATTTACTTACCAATAAAAGGAGACTTCTATCAACTAAGTAGGTCTTGCCAGCTCCATTCTCAATCCTTCCTTGCCTTGCTTCATCCCTCTCTCCCTCTCGCTTCCTCTCTTTGTCTCTCTCTCTCCATCTCGCTTTCTCTCTCTCTCTCTCTCTCTCTCTCTCTCTCTCTCTCTCTCTCTCTCTCTCTCTCTCTCTCTCTCTCTCTCTCTCTCTCTCTCTCCCCTTCAGTATCTCGTGAAAATGAAACCTACAACATATTTTGGTCATATGATTTTCTCCTTATGCTCTAATGTTGGGGGTGTTAGGTTCATCTAGTTTGTTAGACGCCGAATGTCTTCGAATATGTAAATTTACAGCCATGAAATAAGTCGAACTCGAAAATTTCATTGTCTTGAGTTCAAGTGAGCACTATCTAGGAAGTCACTGTGAATCTGGACGTCAAAATTTTTGTTCAGTAATGTGAAGTGGTGTTCAACCTTCAGAGAGTTGTTGTCAAATTTTTGAGTCAAGAGGTTTGTGTCAAAATGAGGGTTTGTTAGAAGGCTTTCCTAAACATTCATTTACAGTCAAGGGGATGTTGTTAAAAGAAGCATGGTTCTTAAATACTACACTTCTTTCCCTCTTCTAATATCCCTTACTCCATTTAATACTTCCCCATTGCCTATTTTTTTTCCCTTATCCTCTTATTTTTTTCCTTAACCCTACCTATCCTATCTCCATATCCCACTATTTAATTTCAAATTATCTCCCATTTCTAATATACCCAACTATGATATCCCTTATTTTACCCTAGGCCTAATCCCCATTGATAAAACATCATTGCACATGATGAGCAAGCAACACCCATGTACCCCATACACATGGCCACATCATCATACTCAAATCTCTTACCCAAATAAACCTACGTTCCCATTCTCTAATATGATTACCCTTCAAGTGGAGCATTGACCAAACATCACCTCTGATCATGTAATTAAGAAATAAAAATCATTTTCAAATTGGTCAAGGAGATCTACATTTCCATTGGTTTTGATCGCATAAAAATATTTTTGTTTGTCGTGCAAGAGTTTTGAAGGCTGATCATAGTTTGGAGAGCATATTACAAAAGAACTCAAAAGTCGTGTTGCGCCATTTCTACACATAGTGCTACACCATTTTTGTGCAGTGATTCCCTGAGGCTACCAGTGACTGCGCATGTTAATTCTAGTCTATGGGAGGTAGGGGTCTATTGCCTATCCCCTAAAATTTTTGTTTATTGTTTCAATTAAGGATTGCAATACTCATATTACCTTTGCTTCGGAAAGATTGTTGCGCACACCCTATCTACCAAGGACACAGTCAATTCTAAAAACTTAAGGTCATATATTTTTAATACAAATAATGGTCAATGTGGAATGTTGAGTGGTTAGGGTGAAATATGGCTCAGAATAAAAATATTTCCTGCTCATTTCAAATGTTGTAAGTCTCCTTTGTCATCATTGCATAGTGCCTTTGTGTAATAAAGGTTTGTGTTGTCATGAATGTGAAGTCTCCCACTCTCCTTTTTGTACACGTAGTTTGCCACAGAGTCAAAGTAATTTTTCTAGGTGTTTTTAGGGTTAAATGGCTCCTACCATAAGAAAAAAGGGTGGGGATTTCATGCGTACTGATCCCGCAATTTTAAACTTAGTGAACTCTTCCTGAGCTATCAGAGTTGCCCTTATGAATGCTAAATGTGTTCCATTTTTCCAAAAGATTCAAAAAGTAGGCCATCACACAAGGCTTGCTAGTATTTTTTCCTTGAGTTTCAAAAATGACAGAGTAAAATTGGGATATTTGGAAATTGTTTTCACAAAGAAGCTTATTGCAGATGTCACAGGCTTCCATATAGCAGGTGAGAAGAGGTTCAAGGGTGATGAATTGGATATTTCAGCCTTTAAGGAGTTTGTTAAACCTGAGTTTAGAACCAAATTTTCCACAACCTTCCTCACTATGTATATTCAAGATCATTAGAGTGATCTGTTGAAGGTTATTCAAAGGTATTTTACATGAGAAGGTAGATTTAGTAGGGCTTATCAATACCACTTCACACTCCTGTTGCATTTCACAGATAAAAATACCACGAATTTACCTTTCTTCTTGCTCAAAAGTCTAAAAAGAATGGCAGAAAAGGTTCAACTTCAGAAGGACAACCACATGTCTAGTTTATTTCATTTCTCCCTTATTAAAATTCTGGTTAAGTTTTCAGTTGACAAGAAGAAAGCCTATTGGTCTAATTTTTTTATCTAGTCTTGATTTATTACCCCAAACAGAGTCTTCACCAGTGAAAACATGTGAAGAGAAGAAAGAGGCACATGAAACACATGAAAACAAGGTCACTGATATAGTGAAAGAAACAAAGGCAGTTGAGGAAAAGGACGATCAACCCAACAAGAAACCCAAAGGAAAACCTAGCAAGCAGTTGAGTAAGAAATAGATTCAAAGGGTAAAGAGAAAACCCAAGAAACAAAAGTTCGGGTGGAACCATCCTAGATCACCAAGATTCAAGTGGCAATAGAGGAGACAATAAAAGATGAACAGTTTGTGACAAGGCCTAGAACAAAGTTAAGAGTCAAGAAGAATATGGAGGAATCAGTTCCTCAAGCAGTTGTTGAGATTTCAGAGGAAAAAAAAGAAGAGGAAAAAGAGGAAAAACAAGAGAAAGAAGTGGAGCAGAGTGATATACTGTAGTTTGAGCAAGAAACAATGCAACTTGAAGAAGAAGATCCCAAGGGGGTGAAAATGAAAGAGGCTCTTGCTAAGTATAAGATGAAGATAGCATTTTGAAAAGGAAAAACATTGAGTTGAGAGAAACAACCCAAAAAGCAGCTAAAAAAAGGAAAGGGCAAAGAAACCTCCCAGACCTATTATAAAAGATAAAGATAAACAAGTTACATTTACTGAACAGTCTAAAGAGCCTAAAATAGAGTCCAGTGGGCCTACAACTAGAGAAACCAAGTTGAAACAAGGTTGGGTGTAGCAAATGAAGAAAGTGGCCCAATCACCTTATCGGCCAAACTTTAACCAATGGAAGGAATACCAAATATGTTTAGAAGAACTTGAGGAGTGTTAGATTCAAGTGATGATAATAACACAAGATAATCAATATTATAAGAAATATGTTCAACATTTGCTTGAAAATCGTGACAAAGAAGTGTGTGAGGCATCCAAAGCCCTGGATAGAGGCAAACAGTTTTTCAAATGGTCATTTATTGCAAGAAGGAAATTCAAGAACCCTTAGGTCATAAGCATGATACTGAAGACAAGGTTGAGGAGTATGAAGAAAAGATTAGCCAAGGCATGGAGACTAGTCAGGAAATAGAAAGAGGCAACCAAGATACATTCACTTGGAAGAGTGCCAAGACCAAAATCTAAAGCTCAGTCTAAAACAAATCCTTCTCAACCTGTGCCTACTAAACACAAGGATCCTACATTTAAAACTCCTAAGGTTCAAGCTTCCACTAACAAAGCATCCAACAAGAGGAAAATGAGGTAACAATTCCTTGTTTGAAGCTTTGCAGTTTTGTCCATAAATGAAAGTTTTTTTGGCAAGATGCAGCTAGTGTTTTTATCAGTATGTTGAGATAGTTTTGAACATCTGGAGGGGCCTACAGTATGATAATTTTGTTTTGACAAATCTTGATGGTGTAAAGGAGGCACTATTGAAAGTTCAGCTACGCAGATTCTATGCAGCCCCTACCTACATGTTCTTACAAGTGTTAGGAAGATGCCAGTTGTCAGAGGTTGAAGGGATGAATGTGTACCAGACGCGGGAGCCATCTCAAATCACCATTCACCATCCACATGCCACCCTTGGGAGAAAAATGTGTTGCTACCCAGTCGTTGCACAATTACAACCAATTTTTCATCATTTTTCCATTTTATTGATCCAAGAGGATATGGTTCGAAGATAGACATGCTTTTTTGATTTAGTTTTTTGTGTATTACGATAAAGTGATAAGAATTTCAATGTTTTTGGTTTTTATCATTTGAGGAAAAAGACTTGAAACTATAGAATATTTCTTCCTTTTGGTTTAATTCGATCCACTGTATGGGTCAAATATGCATTTCATCTAGACACCTTTTTACTTTCTATTGTATTTTATTTAAATTGGAAAAATAGATGGAATAGGTTGTTGTTGGTTGGAGACTAATGTGAATTGGTTTTCGGAGTTAATATGATTTCGATCAATGTTTTATGAGTAAAATTCTTATGACTTGAGTGTTTTCCAGTTATTGTTTGCAATGGTACTTATGGTATGATATTTTGGAACTGTTATTCTATGTGTATTAGTTATTATGTTGATTTCTTCTGTATAGTTCTCATAGTTTATGGGTATAATTACTTCAGTTGAGTTAGAATTTAGATTTAAACTACTCTAAACTAGTTGTGTCAGTATTTCAGTTTAAAATGAAATATCTTATGCCTGCATATGTTATTACTTCTTCTTAATTTCCTTCTCATGTATATGCAGTATTGTTATATGTAAAGAAGGAATTTATGCTATTTATTTTTTCTCTATACTGTAACTCATTTCCTTTATCCAAAGTACATGCTTGATAAGAGTTTGTGAATGTTATTGGATTTTACATGCATAAGTATAGTGGGATAGTAATTTAGATTGATCATAGATGTTCATCCTCTTCAACGATTCACATTCCAATAATTAAAAAAAAAAAAAAAAAAAAAAACCTTTTCAGATTTGGTCTCTGCAAAATTTTTATGTTTCAAAGTCTTTAATCTTTAAGTGTTTCAAGTGAGGGAGCCCCCTCCAGTTGGAGAAGACTAGTCTCTCAACCCAAAGCAGTTTGTTGTTACCTTTATGAATCTACCCTCAGCCTAGTAGAATTCATAGACTAACATAGTGGCACTGTTTTTGGGGAATCAAAAGGTCTAAGTTTTCCTGGGAAGTTGTTTCATTTTGAGAGTTACATCTGGCTGAAATTTTCATATTCACTTTAACTGAGAGTGAAATTGGCTACATGTAAATCTGTATGAGAAGATATGGCTTCTAGGAGGTATACCAGGCAGAATCTTGATCCAAATTACCCCCCTGTGGTTGATTGTTATCTTGAAAGACTACTTAGGAAGGAGATGATTGTGGTTGAGAGTAAAGCAAGTAATATCCCTCTTAGGATATTTGTTTTTTTACCAGAAATATCTTCTGAAGTTCCTCTATCTAGAACTAGATCTTGCACATGTATTCCTGAATTTCTAGTGGATTCATCTATTTCTAGTTCTTATACCCACTTTTGGAAAAAGAGTTCAGTCAAAATATTCTTCAGCAGTTTAGTAAAATTAGAAGTTTATTCAATAAAGTTCAGAAAACTACTCAAAAGGCAGTCTTTTCTCAAATAAAAGTCCCTTCAAAAGTTAGTTTAAATTTTAGTTTTGTCTTCACATCATCTGTGGTCCCTTCATCATCCGTTTCACCATCTATCTATCAAGTTATTCCATCATCTGTTATTCCAGTTACACAGTGTGCTATTCACTCAACTCAAGTAGTAGTTATGGAAGCGAGATATGCCCCTCTGATTTTTCCCGCTCAGCGCCATGATTTTCCTCTTAACTATGGTCAAAGACTTCCCTAATATGATGGTACAAAGGAAGTTATAACTAAGAAAAATGTGGATAAGGTCAATGATTTTGTATATTTAAAGGAAGTGGACCATAAGGATGTTAAAGCTAGATTGTTTGATCAAATATTTTACCACGATGTCAAGAAGTGGTTTAGGAGTTCTCACCTAGGATATTTTGCCAATTATCAAGAGTTCGAAGATGCTTTTCTTGCAAGGTGGGATGAGAATAATAATCCCTTGCAAAATATTTCCAAGTAAAATAATCTAAAAAGACAGCCTCGAGAAAATCTCCAAGACTTTTCTGTAAGGTTCAATAAAGTGTACAATTATATTCCTGCAGAAATAAAGCCACCTCTTGGGTTGACTTTACTTCATTATCCTGATGCTTTCGACCCTGAGATGGCCTATAATCTTAGGGAAAGAAATCCAACAACACTAGAAGACATGAAAAACAATGTAGTCAGTGGGAAGGCTAACTTGTTAGCAAAGAAATCCAAGATGAAGGTAGAGAAAAGAGTCACAATAAAGGAATAGCCTGCCACTTCTTATGATGTTAAGTTTGATACATTGGTCAAAACCATGGAGAAGATGATGGAGAAAATCTCTCTAACTGACATGGCAGCAGTTAGTGAACCTCAGATTGGTCCACAAATTAAAAACCCAAATTTTCGGAGGTAGCCACAAGTGCCAAACAAACCAAGAGAGAAGAAGGGTCCAAAGAAATCAAAACAACAAGTAAGACCACATTTTCAGTAGAATTATGCTAAAGATCAAGATGAGGAGGACGAGAAATTACCATAGGATCATATTCTACTTTTGGTGATGGGAAGCAATATGTGTATTTGACTAAAGAAGACTAAGAGTAGGAGCAGTTTGAAATTTTTGTGGCAAAAGATGAAGAGTTTCTGCTTGCTCAATCTCAAAATGATGTATTGGTGACTGAATCCGAAGAGTATAGGAAGGGATATCAAAATTCCATAATGCAAGTTCAACGATAATATAATTTGAGGAAAACAATTGTGGGCAACAATGCAGTGAAAAAGGAAATATCAATCAGCATCACAACAAGAAAGAGGTGGCAACCAACAATGTGAAGAAGGATTTCCCTTGTACAAGTGCTCGAAAGAAGGAGTCTCCTATCACTATCTTGCAGAGGAAAGAAGACACATCCAAAGATGTTGTAGAAAAGAAGGATGTTACCCATAAGAGGTTGAAAAGGTATCAAATCCCTTTAACTTTGAAGTTGAAATTGCTAAATTAAAAATGTCCATTCCCCTTGGTGAATTGGTAAAGATTGATCAATATAGATCTCATATTCTAAAGGCACTTATTGTTGACAAACCTTTTGATACACTTAATATAACTTATGATCATCTAGCTATTATATTTGGGCCAAAAATTGATGACAAAGGATAGGATGGGGAGGCTCCTCCTTTCTATATTATTTCAAATGTGCATGAGAAAGTACTACATAATGCTGTGTTTGACTCTCAAGCCTCACATAATCTAATGCCGAAAGTGATCATGGAGAAGTTGGGCCTAGATATTACAATACCATACAGGGTCCTTTATTCATTTGGTTCCATCAAAGTGAAGTGCATGGGATTAATTAAATATTTAACAGTGTCCTTAACTCAAATTCCTTCAAAATATATGGTGATGGACATCATAGTGGCAGATATACTTCCCAAGTTTAGTATGATTTTGTCTAGATCTTGGATAGAAAAATTGCATGTAGCAATGCAAATAGATATGTCCTACATCACAGTTTCAGGTTTCAGAGGTCAGTCTAGAAGGTTATACAAGGAACTGCTCATGTTTTCCATTCTAATTTGGACTCATTTTTGTTATTCAATTCTGACTACCTAATGATGAAGAAATTTTTTCAGATATAGAAGAAGAAAGGGACAACAACAAAAAATTAGAGATTTTGGACAAAAAATCAGAACAGGATAGTGAAATAAAATCAGTTGTTTCAGACACAAGAGAGGAGAGATACAACAGAGTGAATTTAGATGTTCCAAGCATCAACAAAGGAGCTATTAAGGAAAAATCTGAACAAGACAATCATAAAATGGAAGGACATGACCACAACAAAAATGAGGAACTGGGCAACCAAGGTGTCCACAAGAAATATGCAAGTTTGAAGGTTGTAATAAGTGAAAAATAAAAAATAAAAAATAGCGTGTAGGATGATGCATTTTGATGGGGCAGCAAGGAGAGAAGGTGTTGGTGTAGGGGTTTGGATAATCAACCCAGAAGTCGGTAAGACAAATCTATGTTCATACAAGTTAGTTTTTTATTGTACTAATAATGTAGCAAAATATGAAGCACTCCTTTTGAGTCTTTGCACTCTGAAGAAATTGAGAGCTAGAAGGATAGTTGTGTATGGGGATTCTAAGTTGGTTATCGAACAAGTCAAAGGAAAATATAAGACAAAACATCCTTGGATGTGTGCTTATCGCAACACTGTCCTAGAATACTTGTAAATTTTTTCTGAGTATACTTTTTCTATTTTCCTAAGGAAATATAATGTTGTTTCAGATTCATTGGCCACTTCAGCCTCTGATTTTGAAGTTTCCAACAATGTTAAAGGGAAATATAAGGTAGAAGTCAGACATAGGCATGTTGTCCCGGATAATTTGAAACATTAGCAGGTCTTTGAAAATGAAAAGTAGATAGAAGATTTCTTGTTAATGAAGGAGGAGTTCGCCAAAATGAAATTGGAAAGGGATCGTGGATGGGAAGATATAGACAAGGAAAGTTTCATTAGTCAGTTCAAAGAGGAATTGGACAAGCAAGGAGCAGAGTTGAAAGTGTTACAACTCAAAGGCAATGTTCTTCCAAGAGGGTTCGTACCTTTGGAAGAACTCTTTGACTAGAATGATGTCGCCAAGAGGCAAAAATTGGAACCTAATAGAGAGGGAATTGAATAATACAATATAGGCACAACAAAAAATCCAAAAATGATAAAGTTGTCCAAGAATTTGAGTCCAGAAATGAAGAAACAATACTTGGAATTGTTGACTGAATTTTCTAATGTGTTTGCCTGGGGATACGAAGACTTGAAAGTGTATAAAAAAGGCATTATTCAACACACAATACCAATAAAAGAAGATTAGAAACCATTCAAGCAGAAGACATGAAGGACAAATCCGGTGTTGCTGCCCTTGATCGAGAAGGAGGTGAGAAAATTGTTTGATGTTGGCATGATAATACCTCTTCGATTTTCTAATTGGTTATCTAACTTGGTACCGGTCAAGAAAAAGATAGGAGAAATCAGATTATGTGTATATTTCAAGATCTTGAATA
The DNA here is from genome assembly GCA_000404065.3 of Pinus taeda. NCBI lineage: Eukaryota > Viridiplantae > Streptophyta > Pinopsida > Pinales > Pinaceae > Pinus > Pinus taeda. The sequence continues at coordinate 39,029 of APFE030826891.1, read as the reverse complement.
GGGTTTCTTTAAAGGATAACTACCCACTGCCAAAAATGGATTATATACTTCAAAAGGTAGATGGTGCAAAAAGAATGTCATTGCTGGATGGTTTTTCTAAGTATAACCAGATTTTGGTTCACTCAGAAAACCAAGATAAAACTTCCTTCACCACACCCTAGGGGACTTTCAAATATGGCACGATGTCATTAAGTCTGATGAATGCAATGGAAACTTTTCAGCGAACTATGCATATAGATTTTGTAGAGGAAATTGATAAGTTTCTTGTTAGATACCTTGATGATATTACTACTTACTCACAGTTTGATGATGATCATTTGCAACACTTAATATCAGTCTTTGAGATGGGTAGGAAATACGACATTTCATTAAACCCCAAGAAATCATTGTTTGGGATGGAGGAAGGCAAGCTTTTGGGTCATATTATTTCGAAATATGGCATCAAAATAGACCCTAACAAATTTCAACAATTCAGAAAATGGACATTCCTAGGAGTAAAAAGGAGATTCAATCCTTTTTGGGAAGAATTAATTTTTTGAGGAGGTTCATTCCAAATCTGGCCAAAATTTTGAGAAAAATTACATACATGTTAAAGCGGGACAATGAGGTGAAATGGAGAGAAGACAACAATAAATCTTTCAATGAAACTAAAGCAGCGTTGTCCCATGCTCCCACATTGGCTAGTCTAGATTATACATGAGAATTCATAGTATTTTCTTTTGCTTCTAAGCATAATATTGTTGATGTCGTATTGCAGAAAAATCAGGAGAGAGTATAACAACCCATTCCATTTTTCAGTAGCGTGCTCATAGATACTACTCTTAAATATGACATAATGGAGAAATAGGCATTTTCTCTTGTTAAGGCTTTGAAGGATTTTCGGGTGTATATTTTGCATTCTCATGTTGTGGCTTATGTGCCTAGTGCTACAGTCAAAGACATTTTGACTCAAAGTGATCTAGATGGGAGAAAGGGAAAATGGATTGCTTCCATACTTGAATATGACATCGAGATCAAGCCAAAAAACTAATTAAAGGGAAAGGCTTGGCTCAAATGATGGTTGAATCCAATCTATAGTCACTTCAATTCAATTTCTTAGTTATCCTGACAGAAGAGGATCTCTCAAGTACTACCCAATAGGTTTTGGAAAGGTTTACCGCCTCACCTTGGTACACTGATATTTTATATGTGTTGCAGCATTTACATGCACCTCTAGATTGGCCTAAAACTAAAGCTTGATTTCTAAAGTTGAAAGCAATAAAATTCTTTGTCATTGATAAATTTTTGTATTGGAAGGATCTCAATAGAATTTTGCTCAATTGTATGTTAGAAGACGAGGCTCAAGCAATAATGGAGGAGTTTCACAAAGGAGATTGTGGTGGGCACTTGTATTGGAAGACCATAGTGAACAAAATCCTAATAGTTGGATTTTATTGGCCTTCCCTATTTGCTGATATGTACAATAAAGTGGCCAGTTGTTATGAATGCCAGATTTTTGAAGGAAGAAAGAAGTTGTTCTTAGTGCTCCTGAAGCCTATAACAGTTGAGTCGCCATTTCAACAATGGGAACTCGATTTTATTGGTGAAATTCATCCCACTTCATATGGACAACACAAGTGGATATTAATGACAATAGATTATTTCACCAAGTGGATCAAGGCAGTTCCAACGAGATAAGATACAAACACAGTGACCATTTAGTTTTTGGAAGGTAACATTTTGTCTCGTTTCAATTTTCCACAGAAAATTGTTACAGTTAATGATATTGCCTTTAAGTCGAAGAAAATGATAGAATTTTTCCATAAATACAATATTGTTCTAGGCCACTCCACAACTTATTACCCTCAGGGTAATGGCATGGTTGAGGCATCTAATAAAAGTCTAGTTAATATTATCAAGAAATTGTTGTAGGAGAATAAGAAGAGTTGGCATAAAAATCTGGTACATGCGTTGTGGGAAGATCATGTATGTACCAAGAAGTCGATAGGCATGTCTCCATTTCATCTAGTTTGGGACAAATGCACTCTTTCCTTCCTCATTGGGAGTTCCAGTCATGAAACTATTGTAGAGGGCTGAGGCAGAACCAAATGAAATGCAGTGAAGGATTGGCCAGATGATTCAACTTTAGCAATCCAAAGAAGAGGTGTTCAAAAATACACAGCTGATACAAGACAAAATAAAAATAATTTATGACAGAAGAACAAAAGAAGTTGATTTTCAAATTGGATATTTTGTATTAAAGTGGGATTCTCAGAATGAAGAAAAGGTAAACATGGGAATCTTGAAAATATGTGGAAAGGACCATTTAAGATTGCTGCATACAGGGGAAAAATGCTTAGCTGCTTCAAGATTTGTCTGATGAACCAGTTGGAGTAGGGCCTGTGAATGGTAGGTTGTTGAAGCACTTTCTCCCCTGATTTCATAGCTGAAATATTATTTCATTCTATATATCGCTTTACTTTTGAATATTGCAAGCATGCATAGTTGGGTTTGGGATTTAAAGCTCGAGGTGAAAGCCGTAAGGTCCCAAATTTTTGTTGCCATAAATAAGTCATTCAGTTAAATAAGGTGTTGCCAATCGAAAGTCATTTTAGTTAGTAAATCATCTGTCAGTTATATTTTTAGTTTTCTACATTTACTTCGTTTCCCAATGGATAGACTACTAGTATGAAATGTTGTTCTTGGCACCTCATGGGGAGGCTGCCATCCCCAATGGAGCCAATGTTAGGGTTAGCTAGTTTGTCAATCATCAAATGTCTTCGAATCTGTAAATTTGCAGTCATGAAATAAGTTGAACTCATAAAACTCTTACTGTCATGAGTTCAATTGAGAATTTTCTAGGAATTCACCATGAATCTGGTCATCAAAGTTTTTGGTGAGTAATGTGAAGTGGTGTCCAAGTTTTTGAGAGTTGTCGTCACAATTTTTGAGTCAAGAGGTTCGTGTAAAAATCAGGTCTATTACAAGGTTCACCTAAACATTCATTTACAGTCAAGGGGATGTTGTTAAAAGAAACATTATTTTAAATACTACACTTCTTTCCCACTTCTAATATCCCTTATTCCTTCAATACTTTCTCCATCGCCTATTCTTTTATTTTTTTCTTATCCTCTTATTCTGTTCCTTAACCCTACCTATCCTATCTCCCTATCCCATTATTTCCCATTTCTAGTATACCAACTATGATATCCCTTATTTTACCCTAGGCCCAATCCCCCTTGATAAACCATCATTGCACATGATGAGCGAGCATCACCCATGTGCCCCATACACAATCCCACCTGATCATACTCAAATATATTACCCAAATAATCCTACACTCCCATGCTCTAATATGATTACCCTTCAGGTGGAGCGCTGACCAAACATCACGTCTGATCATGTCATTAAGGAATAAACATCAATTTCAAATTGGTCGAGGAGACTAATATTTCCATCGGTTCTGATCATAGACAAATATTTTGGTTTTTCGTGCATAATTTTTTAAGGCTGGTCAGAGTTTGGAGAGCATATTGCAGAGGAACTCAGAATTCGTGTTGTGCCATTGCTACACAGCGCACTACACCATTGTTGCGCAGTGATTCCCTGAGGCTACCAATGACTGCACATGTTAATTCCAGTCTATGGGAGGTAGGGTTCTATTGCCTATCCCCTAGAATTTTTGTTTAATGTTTCAATTAAGGATTGTAATACTCATATTACCTTTCCTTTAGAATGATCGCTGCGCACACCCTGTCTGCCAAGAACACAGTCAATTCTAAAAACTTAAAGTCATGTCTTTTTAGTATGAATCATGGTCAATGTGGAATGTTGAGTGGTTAGGGTGAAATATGGTTCAAAACAGAAATATTTTCTGCTCATTTCCAATGCAGTAAGTCTTCTCTATCATCATTGCATAGTGCTTTCGTGTAATAAAGGTTTGTGTTGTCATGAATATGAAGTCTCCCACTCTCCTTTTTGTACACATAATCTACCACAAAGTCAAAGTAAAATTTCCAGGCATTTTTAGGGTTAAATGGCTCCTACCAGAAGAAAAAATGTAGGGGATTTCGTGCATACTAAGCCCATGAATTTAAACTTAGTGAACTCTTCCCCAGCTATCAGAGTTGCCTTTGAGAATGTTGAATATGTTCCATTTTGCCAAATGATTTAGAAAGTAGGCCATCACACAACGTTTGCTAGTCTTTTTGCCTTGAATTTCAAAAATGGCAAAGTTAAACTGGGAAATTTGGAAATTGTTGTCACAGAGAAGCTTATTGTAGATGCCACATGCTTCCCTACAACAGGCGAGAAGAGGTTCAAGGGTGGTGAGTTGGATATTTCAGCCTTTACGGAGTTTGTTAAACTTGAGTTTAGCAACAAATTTGCCACAAACTTCCCCACTATGTATATTCAAGATTATTACAACGAGTTGTTAAAGGCTATCCAAAGGTATTTTACATGCAAAGGTAGATTTAGCAGGGATTACCAATACCACTTGACACTCCTGTTGCATTTCACATACAAAGGCCCATGAATTTACCTTTCTTCTTGCTCAAGATTCTAGAAAGAATGGAAGCAAAGGTTCAACTTGAGAAGGACAACCACATGTCTATTTTATTTTATTTCTCCCTTATTAAAATTCTGGTTAAGTTTGTAGTGGACAAGAATAAAGTCTATTGGCTTGATTTTTTATCTAGTCTTAATTTATTACCCCAAACAAAGTGTTCACTAGTGAAAATTATGAAGAGAAGCAAAAGGCACATGAAACACATGAAAAGAAAGTTACTAAGATAGTGAAAGAAACAAAGGCAGTTGAGGAAAAATATAATCTACCCAACAAGAAACCCAAAGGCAAACCTGGCAAGCAGTTGGGTAAGAAACATATTGTAATGGGTAAAGAGAAAACCAAGGAAACAAAAGTTCAAGTGGCACCATCCCAGACCACCAAGATTCAAGTGGCAGTAGAGGAGACAGTCAAAGATGAACATTTTGTGATAAGGCCTAGAACTAGGTTGAGATTCATGAAGAATATGGAGGAATCAGTTCCTCAAGCAGTTGTTGAGATTTCATAGGACAAACAAGAGGAGAAAATGGAGGAAAAAAAAGAGAAAGAAGTGGAGAAGAGTGATCTAATTCAATTTGAGCAAGAAAAAATGCATTTTGAAGAAGAAGATCCCAAGAGGGTAAAAATGAAAGAGACTCTTGCTAAGTATAAGATGAAGATAGAATTTTTGAAAAGGAAAAACAGAGAGTTGAGAGAAATAACCCAACAAGCAGTTAAACAAAAGGAAAGGGAAAAGACACCTCCCAGACCTATTATAAAAGATAAAGGTAAACAAGTTGCATTTACTTAACAATCCAAAGAGCCTAAAATAGAGTCTAGTGGGCCTACAACCAGAGTAGCAAAGTTGAAACAAGGTTCGATGCAACAAATGAAGAAAGTGGCCCAAATTTCTTGATAGGACATACTTTGACCAATGGAAGGAATACCAAATATATTTAGAAGAACTTGAGTAGTGCCATATGCAGGTGATGAGAATAACGAATGATAATCAAGATTATAAGAAATATGTTCAACATTTTCTTGAAAATTGTGACAAAGAAATGTGTGAGGCCTCCAAAGACTAGATAGAGGTAAAAAATTTGTCAAATGGTCACTTCCCCTCAAGAAGGAAATGCAATGACCTTTATGTCAAAATCCTGGTACTAAAGACAAGGCTAAGGAGTATGAAGAAAATATTATCCAAGGCATGGAGACTAGTTAGGAAATACAAAGAGGCGACCAAGATATCTTCACCTGGAAGAGTGCTAAGACCAAAATCTAAAGCTCAGTATGAAACAAAGCCTTCTCAACCAGTGCCTACTGAACACAAGGATCGTATGCCTAAAACTCCTAAGGTTCAAGCTTCCACCAGAAGAGCATCGTGGATGAGGAAAAGGAGATAATAAATCCTTGTTTGAAGTTTTGCAGTTTTGTCCATAACTGAAAGTTTTATTTTCAAGTTGTGGTTGGTGTTTTCATCAATATGTTGAGATGGTTTTGGACATGTGGAGGGGCCTACAATACGATAGGTTTTATTGATAAATCCTTATGGTTTAAACAAGGCAGTATTGAAAGTTCAACTATGCAGTTGCTACACAGCCCTTGCCTACAATTTTTTACAAGTGTTAGGAAGATTCCAGTTGTCAAAGGTTGAAGAGATGAATTTATAGCATATATGGGAGCTAGCAGAGATCACCACTCACCAGCCACGCACTACCCTTGGGAGAAAAATGTGCTTCTACCCAGTCGTTGCATAGTTAACAATTAATTGTTCATGGCTTTTACATTTTTATTGATCCAAGAGGATATGGTTCAAAGAAAGGCATGCTTTTTAGATTTAGTTTTTTGTGTATTACAATAAAGTGATAAGAAGTTCGATGTTTTTTGTTTTTATCATTTGAGGAAAAAGACTTGAAACAACCTAATATTTCCTCCTTTTGGTTTAATTCGATCCACTATATGGATCAAAGATGCATTGCATCTTTTTCAGTTAATAGAATTAGCCTTTGCATAGAAAAAAAAAAAGATGCATTGCATCTAGACACCTTTTTAATTGTTGTTGTATGTTATTTAAATTGGAAAAATAGATGGAATAGGTTTTTGTTGGTTGGAGACTATTATGAACTGGTTTTCAGAGTTAATGTGACTATGATCGATATTTTATGAGTAAAATTCTTATGGCTTGAGGGTTTTCAAGTTATTGTTCACAAGGATACTTATGGTATGATAGTTTGGAGCCATTTTTCTCTGTGTGTCAGTTATTCTGTTGATTTTTTCTCTATAGTTCCCATAGTTTATGGGTATAATGACTTCAGTTGAGTTAGAATTCAGCTTTAAACTTCTCTAAACTAGTTGTGTCAGTATTTCAATTGCAAATGAAATATATTATACCTACATATGTTATTACTTCTTCTTAATTTACTTCTCATGTATATGCAACACTATTATATGTAAAGAAGGAATTTATGTTATTTATTTATCCTCTATACTACAACTCATTTCCTTTATCCAAAGTACATGCTTGATAAGCCTTGTGAATGTTATTGGAGTTTACATGCATAAGTATAGTGGGATAGTAAATCAGATTGATCATAGATGTTCATTCTCTTCAACCATTCACATTCCAATAATTAAAAAAAAAAATCTTTTCAAATCTAGTCTCTACAGAAAAATTATGTTTCAAAGTCTTTAATCTTTAAGTTTTTCGAGTGAGGGAGTCCCCTTCGGTTGGAGAAGATCAGTGTGCCAACCCAAAGCAGTTTGTGGTTACCTTTGTGAATCTACCCTCATCCTAGTAGAATTCGTGGAGTTCTAACAGGGGGGCAATCTGTTATCACCCAAAAAATGATCACTTAGCCATTTCTTACTAGGTGTATCGAAATACACCATGTAGGAATAATTTTGCCATGGTAAAACCACTTTCACCAAAGGAAATAATTTATTAAACCATCTTTCCTAAATTATTTCTCATTAAAATTCAAAAATCCCATCAGAATAATTGAATAAATAATTATTTATTTATTTTCTCTAGAAATAATTATTAAATAATTATTTCATAATTATTTCTTAATTACTTTTGACTTAGTCACCTTGGAATAATTAAATAAATCATTATTTATTTATTATTCCTTATTATTCCATATTTTCCTTATGAGATTATTATTAAACCACTATTTAATAATTATTTATTTCTTAATTCTCACAAAGTGATTAATAAATTATTTTTATTTGTTAATTACTTCAAAATGGTCAAATAAAAATATTTGACCATTTTGAATATATTTTCCCTCTCCAAAAAACATAATAAAGTATTCTCAATGACTAGATTTTGATTTGATCAATAATATTTAATTATTTTCCAATCTATTTTATCTCAATACTTTTTCTAAATAAGAGGTTTTTCCATTTATTCTTCAGCTTGATCATTTTCATCGTCACTGCTATCGTCTCATCACATTTGAGCTCCCACTTGAGTTCAAGCTATTTTTTATTTTTGTCCATTGCAAATTGAGAGAGATAAATAGATTGTTGAAGCACAATGACATCAAAAGGATGCATCCCATGGAGGGGGGTCTATAGACCCAAGTTTATAAGTTCTCCTCACTAGGTGTATCATTTCTATTAATAAAATTTTCTTATTCATATGATCCATTGTGTTGCTACACTTTTATATTTGTTGTTATATATTTATGGTTGCATATGATATTTTGTTGTAGGGACTTTCTTCGTTTTTCATTACTGATATGAAGCATAAACAACAATATTTTGCTGTTAGGGTTACTTGCCACCAATGACTTAAGTGAAGCATTTTGGTACACATACTAAGAATTTTCATACTAACACCAAGTGTTCTTGGGTTGAAGAGAGAGAGGCTAAGAGTTCCTATGTTGAAGAGAGAGGGCCAAGCATGCCTAGGCTTCTAAGAGGAGATTGAGAGTTCCTTTGCAAAAGAAGAGGGAAAAGAACATAGAGATATGTCTGAGAGTGTATTTTACTGCAGAGTCAAAAAAGTGCTAAGTGGGTTGAATAAACAGAACGCTGCAGAGGAGAACATAGAGCTAAAATTAGGCATAGTAGTGTCCAATTTTAGAGAACATTAGTTCCTTTATATTGAGTGTGGGTTGGAGCATGCATACAGGGAGTTGGTGCTTACCTATTAGTAGGTATCTGAATATAGCTTGGGGTTGGTGCCTCCTGTAAGTTGGTGGTTGCATAAATCCAAGAAGATGCAAGTTGGTGCTTCTGGTAAGCTGATTGGGTGTCTACAAAGGAAGGGACTTGTTGTATCCTTCTAGTGGGTTCTAGAAAAAAATCAAAGGGAGTTGGTGCTTCCCGTGAGTGGTGGCTCATAAAAAAAATTGATGTAATAGAATAGGTTCTCATATTTACATCAAATAATAAACAAGCTTTGGTCTTTTTTCTTCCAGAAGGATTTCCACATTAAACATTTGCGTCTCATGTGTTTACTGATCACAATGAGTATTTTTGTGTTAGTTGATATGGTTGTTGCTATGTTTTGTTAATGATTACTCACACAATGAATGTCAACATTTAATGTGAAGATATAAATTGGCATAAAAGTACAAGTTAGCCTTAATACTGATTCACTTCCCCTTATTAGCATTGTTTCCAAAAACTTATAGAATGACTTGTTTGATAGAGTCAAAGGAATTTTTTTTGTCACACTCCATTTAAAGGTTGAATTCATTTTAATCTAGTTTGAAAAGGAAATATTATTTGTGTAAAATCATGGATGAGATGCTTCACAAAATTAATTTTTACTAAGAATTGTAGCATGGATTTCCTGTAATGTGGAAGTGGAATTTTTGATATGGATTTTACTCTATGAGGGTCTATTATTGTCCTGTCTTTGGAAAAAATAAATCCTAAAAATTTTCGTTTTGATAAACGAAAAAATGTTTGTTACGATTTAAAGAGATAATGTATTTCCTACAACGTTCAAAAATGTGTTTTAAATCATGATTATGATCTTTTTCATCACTTAGAAAATATAGTAATATCGTCAAGATGAAAATTTTCAATTTTATTAATTAGTCCCATAAAAACAATATCCAACCCTCTTAACTGTTTCCCCAGAATTTATGAGATCAAATGGCATCTTTTGTTAAGCACATGTCCCCCATTTAGTCTTAAAAGTAGTTTTCAAACTATCACTATGATGAGCGAGGATTTGATTGTATCTTTAAAATTCATCAATAAAGGACATCAATTCAAATCCTATAATATTTTTCAAGATTTATTCCATGGCAAGAAATGGAAAATTATATTTTTTTCTGAAGTCTTGTTAATGTCTTTGAAGTCAATGTAGATTCTAATATCCCCATCTTTCTTCTAAACTGGAATCAAATTTGATACACACATTGAATTCCTGACTAGAAATATGATCTTAGGATTTAATAATTTCTCCATTTCAGCTATGAATTGATGCTCAAGATTAAGAGAAATTCCTAGACCTAGATTCACAATTTTTGGATTTTCTTCTAGGCTAAGATTAATGATTTCAAATCTTAAGGAAGAACTAGAAGTTTTAAAATTCTTAGGCCTTTTAAATCTATCCTTAAGATCATAAAAATATTCCAATGTGACTACATATTTGGGAATTTAGTTTTCAAATTTTCTTTCATTAGATGATTCATTTAATTCTCTATCATGAGAGTATTCATCAATTACTGATCATCCCATGTTCCCTATGAAGTGAGGAAATTTATGATATCATTTACATTGTTAAAAGTTATCTAATTAGAGGCATTATTAGGAATAGATGGCTGGAAAACTAATTTAATTGGGAAGTGATTAGGGCTGAATTATTCTAGAGGTATGAGCTTAGAAGAAACGTTGGCTAAAACATTAGCACCTGCATTTTGTAACATTGGGATGGAACTAATATTAATTTCTTGAAAATGAGGGGTTAATTCGTGAACAAGCATTTATTAATGTTTTAAGTGACTAGAAACAATATGAGTAGTGTTTCTTACTTGTTTAATAACCATCTCAGAGTCACCAAAGGCCTTTAAATATTTAAACTCTATGTTTATTACTTTTCTTTGTCCTTACATAAGTACTTCATATTCAACAACGCCATTTGTACAATCAAATTCCAATTGACAAGTGAGAATGGATTTTTTGATGTTAGGGTTAATTAAGATGCACCCTACACTTGCTGCATCATTAGAATTTGATCCATAAAAATAAAAATTCAATAAAATATTATAGATAGGTTTATTTACACATGAATATACAATATTTACACAACAATAAGTATCAGCCTGTGAAACGTTCTCAATTTTTGAACAAACAGATGTAGATGAATAAGGAGATAATTGAGCTGAAATATTACCAAAATAAAATTCTGTAGAATAACTACCCAAAATTTTATTAGTAAAGGAAATAGGTTCGTCCTTTTCTTCCAAGTTAGTGACGGTATATTTCATGTGTGTCTCATGATTAATTAATATCTAATGAAGCTTACCATTATATGGTAACTAGATACGTGACTAGTAAGTTGCAAAATATCCATTTAACTTTTCTGACCAATCTTTGCTCAAAATAAGAACATAAAATTTAAGAATATCATCTATTAAAACATAATGATTTTAAATACCATAGGTTGGGATGATAACCTAATTAAGACCTCTTTTATTTCACCTAAAACCCTAACTTTTGATGTATCAAGTTGCACTATTTTAGCGGTTGCTATGGTTTAACATTCAATTTCAGGTCGATAGAATATGACATAATGTTGGATGGAGCACTAGAATAAGCTAAAATATTATGCACATTCTTATTAAAATTTGCAAAAGTTAGAAGGAAAGGTGGAGTGTGATAATCAGATCTATCACCTATAGGAATTAAATAAGTTTTCTTTATTTTGTCATTACATAAAGGAGGCTTTGATTTGGTTTTTGTCTTTGTTGTCCTAGTAGTTACAACAATAGTTGGCAAAGGAGAGTTTGGAGTGGAATTTATAACATTTACTAAATTTTGTTGCTACTATTTAAGTTTACCGACCTCATAAAGTGAAATATTATCCTTTGTTTTCTTCATATATTATACAACATTAGACTCTATGCTATTAGAAGATATGAGAGTTTTGGGGGAAGACTTATCTGAAGTGGAACTTTTGGTAACAAAAGTAGAGCCAGTGGTTGGTGTAGGATTATTATTCGTTGGAGTATAAGAACTATTATGAGAATCTTTATTTGAAGAAGGCACATTTACAAGAATTTGGTTGGAAGTAGGCATACTGGAAAAACTTTTACTGCAGGTGGTAATAAGAATGACTTCTTCTTCTTCTTCATATTTTGAAAATGAACTTTTAAAATCCCAAGAATCATTTGCATATGTTACTTCCTCTTCTTCTTCTTCCTCTTTAGTTTGTTTTGGTTCCTCCTCCTTTCCTTCTTTTTTTGCAATAAAAATTTGAGTTGGAGGAGGAGTTTGTTGTCCCCTTTTTAAAGGTATGAAAGATCCTGGAAGAAGATTCCTATACAACTTGTTTCTTAAGATCAACTACTTCATTTGGAAAAGTTTTGATCACTTTATGTAATCCTTCCATATCAAATGAATCTTTAGTTCTCTTCTTTTTATACTCTTCCTTAAATGTAACCTTCTTGGCAGGGTTCTTTTCTTGAACATAAGCTTCCTTGGAAAGTGAAATTTTTCTTTTTCAACATTTGTTTCCTCTTTCATAATGTTTGCGAGAGTAGTTTTCCCAACTATATCTACAAACATAGCCATTAATGAAGGGATGGCTCCAATATACAAATCAACCTAAACACCTTCAACCAATTTAGAAGTGTCTGGAATATTATTCAAAATTATTTTGAATCAAGAGTTTAAATCTTCAACTTTTTTATTAAGGCCCATATTTATATTAGATAATTCCATTATTAAAGAGATCAAAGTCTTATCATCATTGAATATATTTAAAAATGTTTCTTCAAAAGTATCCCAAATAGGAATGGAGTTAGTTGGTAGCTACATAAAACTAGTGGTGAGTTATTTGTGCAATAAAAGTTATTTTGAGTTTTTTGTGCAAGAATTTGAAGTTTCATTGATTAGATTTTGATTTTCTATATGTTAATATAGATTTATTTAGTTATTAGTTTGTTATTAGTTGAATATCAAATTTTATTATACACATCTTGATTATTAAAAACCATTAAAAAAATTCTTTCATACTTGGAGAAAAAGGTTACAATACAAATTTGCAATTGTTGTATATCATACATTATGTTAAAATTTTAATTTGAGTTTTATTTTTTTAGTTCATTCCTTTGCTTAGTTAGAATTATTTCTTACTAGTTTATTTCATCTTTATTTGATATTAATGTTATGAATTCCTTATTTACAACTAGATAGCAACATCATAGAGGAAGTTTATGTTCCTTGCTTGAAAGTTTCCTCGGTATTCTATGCAATGAAATTCTTTTGCATAATAGAAACAACCACTCACTAGAAAAAGGTTCCATGACTTAAATTTGTGTTGCAAAAAGTTGTTAAATATCATGAATTTGTGTGCAACACAAAAGTAATCTTTACATTAATAGTTACAGACATATATAATGATAGGAAAAATAATATAATTTTATCTTTGCTTCTATTACTCAATGGCTTAAACTGGATAATAGATAATGTAGCCTTTAGCAACAAAACTCTGCTACCATTACACATCTAAATTTTGTGTGTGGGACATGTTTTCTATTTACATGGTGCCTTGAGAATGGTGCATATGTCTCTTTATGGCAACAATTAAACTTATCTTTTACCCAATATATTTAAAATCAATGCCAAACTTTGCAAGGCATACATCTAATTGTTTACATGGGATTCCTTAGGTTCCTTGACTAATTTAATCACAATAATTCTTTATTAAAATTATAAAAGATTCTAAATCGGTATATCTCTAGGGAGATGTAATAGGCTCTATGGTATATCTCCTAGGAGATGCAATAGGTTTTTTTCTACCACTAGTTACAAGAATAATTTGCTAATGAATAGGCATCATCACAAAATATAAAACATTCAAATAATTATTATAGATATAATTGCAAAGAAAATGTGGATGTAAACATTTAGAAGTTTCAACTTTGTTATAGAAAGGTGAATACAATAATTAATTTCTAAAACTCATAGAAGTCACATGGAAATTTTAGAAACACATATAGAAGCTTTTAACCTTCTAAAATTTACCAACAAAGTGAACAATAAGTTTTAAAAGATGAATACAATTACTGATTTCTCACTTGTAGAAGTCACATGGAAATTTTAAACATATATAGAAGCTTTTAACACTATAAAATTTACCACCAAAGTGACCCACAAGTTTTGAAAAGTGAATACAATAACTAATTTCTAGAACTTATAGAAGTTACATGGAAATTTTAGACAACATATATGGAGGATTTTAACACTATAAAATTTACCACCAAAGTGACCAACCAGTTTTAACATGCTAAGGCTTTTTAATCCCAAAATTACTCAATATACACATTAGTATTGTATAACCTAATATTCCAGCATTTTTGCTCGTGTCCATCCAAATCTTACTAACATCCATTGGTGGCAAATAATTTCCCTCATCGACTTACTAAAAATCTTTTCCCCCTCGACTCACTCAAAATAATTTTCTTATGAATAGAATGAGTGGATGGATATATATTTTGGAAATATTGGAATTATATTTTGGCTTTTTTTATTATAGAGTTTTAAATTTCTGTCCATTTTTTATTCAGAATATTTTCTTTACATTTTAATTAAAAAAATTATATTTAAATTAATTTAAATTATATAATTGAAAATAATAATTATTATCTCTATATTAAATGTTTTAAATTATATATTATGTTGAGATTAGTTAAACAAAATAGTTTATTTTTATATTTTGTTGAAAATTATTATATAGAGTCTTTTATTTAGGAAATAGTTTTTATAAGGTAGGTACGGTAGTAATGATTCTTTTTTTTCTTCTTTCTTTTTCTTTTTGAATAAGTTAGTAAATGAAAAGATTATTTATAGTTTTAGAAATTGGAAATTTTAGTTCTCTTAGTGTTCTATTCCACTTATATGAAATTAGTCACATTAAATTTTGATTAAATTACATGCACAACCTTGAATGCTTTTATATCAAATAAATTTTAATATGGACCATGCTTTTATACTAACTTGTCATAAGAGAATGATATGTAACACCCAAGAGTCATCTTTAGTAGTCATCTATACTAATAAGGTTGTAGTGTGGGATAGAGATACACAGAAAATGTGTTAGCGAGAGGGTGGAAAAGGGCGAGAGAAAGGAGGGAGGATGGGTAGGAAAGAGTTTTTATAAGGTAGGTACTGTACTAATGACTCTTTTTTTTCTTCTTTCTTTTTCTTTTTGAATAAGTTAGTAAATGAAAAGATTATGTATAGTTTTAGAAATTGAAATTTTAGTTCTCTTAATGTTCTATTCCACTTATATGAAATTAGTCACATTAAATTTTGATTAAATTACATGCACAACCTTGAATGCTTTTATATCAAATAAATTTTAATATGGACAATGCTTTTATACTAACTTGTCATAAGAGAATGATATGTAACACCCAAGAGTCATATTTAGTAGTCATCTATACTAATAAGGTTGTAGTGTGGGATAGAGATACACAGAAAATGTGTTAGCGCGCGCGCGAGAGAGAGAGAGAGAGAGAGAGAGAGAGAGAGAGAGAGATGAGGGCAAGGGAGTTGAGAGATAGAGGGAGAGTAGGAGAGATGGAAACAGATCTAGGGATTGACAGAGTGGTGGAGATTAAGAGGGAGAGAGTGTGATAAAGAGAGCTAGGGGTACACAGAGATAAAGAGGGAGGGAGAGATAGGAGGTTAAAAAGATAGATAGATGGTGATCGGGGGAAACGAAAGAGAGTAAGGTGTGGGGGAAGGTGGAATAGGGAAGGGAAGATGGAGAGAGAGTGGGTAGGTGGAAGTAGAGGCAAGAAAATAGAGAGATAAAGACACCATGCGAAAAAGGAAGAGAATGAGGGAGGTGAATAGGTATGGGAGAGAGAAGATAGAAAGGAAAATTTGAGAGAGAGACACTAAGAGGTAGGACATCAAAGAGAGGTGGAGGTATAAAGGGAAAAAAATGGGGGAGAGGTAGGAGGTGGAAGAGATAAATAGAAATAGAGATAGGGGCAAGACAAAGAGAGGGAAAAGGTTGGGAGAGGTTGCAATAAGGAAGAAATGATGGAGAAAGAGAAATAGGGGGGTGGGAGGTAGTAGAGAGAGGAAGATGGAGAGAGAGTTATAGGGTCAAAAAGACATGGAGTGCAAGAGGAAGAGAGAAATTTCTTGAGATTTTGTAGTCAAGAGATAGAGAAGCATGGATAAAGAGGACAATGAAGAGAGGGAGGGGAGGATGAGGAGAAGAATAAGGTTGGTGGAAGAGTGGGAAATGTGGAAAGAGAGAGAGATAAGGAGTGAAAGTGAAGGGGATATAACATGAGGGAGGGTGAAAAGGACCATGTTAGATAAAAATTTAGAGGTGAGAGAGGGGGGAAGTTTATAGAGGGAGGGAGTAAGATAGGTTAGTACCATTATTGTTGGAGATTTATATGGTTAGAGAGTGAGTGAAAGATGAAGGTAGAGAGAGACACATAGGGGATGGAAAGGGGGAATTAGAGGGAGTAGGGATTCATGGAGAATGCGAGAGGGAGGTGGAATATGGATAGAGAGAGATAGAGGGAATACGATAGGGAAAATGAAAGGGAAGTATAGAGGAGAAGATGGATATAAGGGAAAGACCAAGGGTGATGGAGAGATTATGGGTCGGGGTCAATGAGAGAGAGTGAGGGACCATGATAAAAGCTGGAAGAGACATGATAGAAGAGTATAGGTAAGAGAAAGATAAAGATTAGGAAGGAGGAGTGAGAGAGAATGGCTGTGAAGTTAGGTGCAACATGGAAGGGAAGTGGAGAGAGAGAGAGATACAGAGAGAAACAAAGGTTGTAAAAAAGAGTAATGGATATGGAGGATGGGGCAACATGATATAAGGATATGTAATGAAGAAAGGAGGGTAAGATAGAGAGAGAGAGAGAGTGAAAGATATATATGTAACATGGATGATAGAGGGAGAGATAAAGAATTTCAAGGATGAGGATAGGGAGCAAGACAGATAGACTAGTAGAGGTTAGAGAGGGGTGTCGATAGAGTGTATGTGTGCGTGAGAGAGAAAGAAAGATAAGGTTAGAGTTAGGGAGAGGTAGAGAAGATGAGATAAAGTGGTGGGTGGAGAAAGAGAGAGGTAAGGATGGATACATGGAAATATGGAAAGAGATAAAAGGATGAGGGTGATAGGAAGGTGGACAAATAATAGGATGGGGGTTGGGGTGAGTTTGGGAGATTGAGGGACCATGATATAAAGTGGAAGAGAGAGGATAAAAGAGTAGAGGAAAAGGAGAGATAAGTATTAGGAAGGTAGTCAGAGAAGAGAGGAGTGAAGTGAGATGGAGAATGGGAGGGAAGTGGAGAGAGAGAAAGGGAGAGAGGTTGAGAAAAAGAGCGAGGGATATGGAGGAATGGGGAGAATTATAGAAGGAAATGTAATGAATAAATAATGGTAATATGGAGAGAAAGAGACAAAGATATAGGGAACAAGGGTGATAGAGGGAGAGAGAGTTTGAGGGATGGAAATTGGGAGAAAAATGGATATTCTGATAGAGGTTATACATGGGTGTTGATAGAATGTGTTTGTGTGTGAGAGAGAAGGAGATAGGGTTAGATTTGGAGAGAGATAGAGAGGAAGGGATAAAGTGGAGGGTGGATAAGGAGGGAGGCAAGGAAGGATATATGGGAATATGGAGAGAGAGAAGAGGATGAGGGTGCATTAGAGGAATTTTGAGGTCTAAAATTGGCCTCCTAAGAAAAATGTACAACCAAAATAAAATTTACAAGAACCAATAGGATTCAAGATGATGATGTTAACCATGGGGGATGATTCACCATTTTTGGATTAAAAAAGTAGAAAGATAAAAAATAATAATAATTAATAATAAAATAATAAAAACTACTTTTTCCACCTCGTATTTTCAACTTATCTCCCTAATGTTTTTCTCAAACTTTGATATGGAGTGCTCGTTGGATGAAAATTTTATTTCCTCATCTAAAGAGTACCCATGTTGCATAATTTCGATGGACCATACTACACAAAAAATGAGAAATACATGAAAAACATGATTGCAATCATGTTTTTCATGTATTTTTCATTGTTCATGTAGCGTGGTTCATAGAAAGTATGCAACAAGGGTACTCTTTGGATGAGGAATGAAATTATGCATCCAACGAGTGTTCCTACTTGAAATTTGAGTAAACCCATAGGGAAATAATTTGAAAATATGAGTTGAAAACTAGTTTCTTCTTTTTTCCCTCTAAAATGTGATGATGTAATCTAATCTTATTTTATTATTTCTAGTATTATTTAATAATTCCTTAGGAGGCCCATTTTAGACCTTAAAATTCCTCTAATGGATAGGAGGGTGGACTAGTGAGATAGTGTTAGCAAGATGGAGAGAAGTTGGGGTAAAGAGTAGGAGAGAGGAATATAGTGGAAAGGAGAAAGAGTGAGAGAGAAATTAAGACAGAGGTGTAGAGAGACAAAGAAGGATAAATTAAGAGAAAGACAAATAATAGGGTGGGGGAGAGTGAGAGAGGGAAGCATTAAATGGAAAAATAGAAACAGATAGAGAGAGATGGAACATTAGGATGAAGAACATAAGACATGATGAGGGATGTAAAAACAAAGGCTATGTTAGTTTTTGAAATGTGTAGCTTAAGAGGTACTGCTCAACCCCTAGGGTATTGGGTTTGTGTGGATTTTACCAATGAAAATGGAGCTTCATGGGCAATGTACTCAAGTGATGAGTTTTGTACCCAAAGTTGTGGGTGCAACATTAAGGTGAAAAATGTTAGTTTATTAATTGAAAGCATGCGGGGAAACATTGAAGGGATAGGAGAAACCTAGGTCTTCAATGATGTGGGTCAAAATAAAATCAAATAATTGTATTTCTATGGTAGATTGTGCTTTAAAAAGTTTTTCTTAGGTCAGCTTGAGGATAATTCATGAACCTTGGTGGAGAATGACACCACCTAAGATCATTATGAATAGAGATGAGGTTATTAAAATTTGGCACATCATAAGAGCAATCTTCTGAGCAAAGAATGAGAGCCTAAGTAGGATGTCTATATTGAGAGATAGCCAAGTTGGTGCAAGAGGATTAAAGAGGTTTTTTCTATCATATTAAGTCTGAAATGAGGCCACATTTACCCTTTTGAAGAATTTGAGTTTTCTTTGAAGGAAAGACTATGTCCTTATGTTGTTCTAGGCTGAAATGGTCTTCATTCTCCTATATGATCTATGTTCAATATTGCCTCCTATATAAAGGAGGGATGAGAATCTTAAGTGGCTAGGAAAGAGAGATGAAATGTTTGTGACATACCTAAGATAAGGGCCAAGTTCCCTCAGATCGATGCACTGAAATTTAATGGCTAATAAGGTAGGAAAATGTGAAAGTATTTATTACTGAGGTAACCCTACTATGGTGGCTATAGAGGTATATGGTAGAGTCTAAAGATATAAGTTAAATTGTTGATTTAAACAGAGTCATTGCTGAATTGATAACAACTATGTGGATTATTATTGATGTTGATGATTGCCATGTTGGTGAAGTCTTGCTTTGGATAGTGATTACAGTAGCCCTAACATAAGTCAAGGTAGGTGGTTATTCATTGCTATGAGGATTGATTAGAGAAGCCCTAAGTATAGTAATAAAGGAGAAGCCTTACCATTGTTAGAGGGAAGTTTTGGTGTGTCCTAAAGGATTGATATTTTGGAGTAGCGTAAGTTAGTTAAGAGGGTGGTTTTTTGATGCCCTAGTTCAAACATTAACTTTTGAAAATCACTCATAATAAGGTAGATTTTATACCTTAAGAGAAGAAATTCTTGGAGAAACAAGAGGGTTGCTTGAGTAAATTTTGTTGAGGCCTAAGTTCTATTATCTTAGAGTAGCATCAGTGATTCAAAGAGGTATATTGGTCAGCTAAAGATACGTTTAGGAAATTATAAAGCTGAAAAATAACTTATGAGCAACAAAGGAGGTGGAAAAGGACCTACTGGGTGTTCAACATACGTGGATCGAAAGGGATGATTCAAGTGCTCCTGCTCCTCCAACAAGTAATTCAAGTGTATATTTCTCAAGGGTATATTGATGATAATACCTTGTTGATCTGAAGCCCTAATTGTTCTTGTATTGAGGATAATTATAAGGGCCATGATCACTAGTAGGGGGTCCCTATGTTTGTTGTATTAAAATTTGTAATATAACAAGTTTTCGGTTGAAAAATACTATTGTGTACTATATTGAATCAGTTTTGTGCATATTATTCTATGAAAAGTTATTTTGTTGTGGCATCTTAGTGTGTTAGTGATAATGTTTTAGACCTATATCTCACTATGAAGTGTGAAGGAAAATCAACATGGGAACATAGCTACTTTGAAGCGACAATTGAATCAGAGCGTGCACAACGTACAAATCAAGAGGGATTTCGTTTCCTTGTTGTTCAGGTACTAGAAGCATTGCAAAGTTGGCCACTAGCTTGAGCTATGAGGGCATGTTGGATGGGTTTTCTAACTATAGTCCTTGGAAGGAAAGGATCAAGATGGTCTTATTGGCGAACAAGATTTGGGAGTTTGTTGGTAAGGAGATTAAGAAGCCAACTTACCCTAAGGAGTTGAAAGTGTATGGAGAGTTAGATACGAAGGATAATCTTATTGTTTTAGATGATGTCAAATATCACTTGATGCCTCATTTAATCAGGAAGAACACTTCCCATGAGATGTGGAAATCGCTTCAGGACTTGTTCCAGAATAAGAATGAGAATTAATTGTTAGTATTGAGAGAGAAGTTGAAGAACACCAAAATATTAGATGGTGATGGTGTGGCTCTATGTCTAACGAGACTTTACAAGTTAAATATGAGATAATTCTCATTGGAGATAAAATTCTAGAGTCATATCTAGCGATGTATACTTTGAAGGGATTTACAATGGAATGGAAGTCATTTATCAAAGCGATTTTGTCTCTTGATAAGCTACCAAATTGGAACAAGTTATGGTATGGCTTCATTCAGGAAGAACTATGGTATCAGGACCTTCACAACAAGAAGAATACTTTTGATGATAATGTGGATATTTTAGGGAGGATGAATGGAAAGGAAAATAAGGATTAGTTAAAGTACTATACATGTTACAAATATGGCCATTATGCGAGTAAGTTTCACAGAAGAAGAAGGGAGATAATGAGAAGAGGAAGGATATGGAAGTAGTTGGGGTTCTTACATCTTCAAGTGAGCTTAATGACTTCTCAAGAAACTTTGAGGAGGAATTTGCTCTGATTTATCATTTATTTAAGGGTTTTATTGATGAGACTACATGGTACGTGGATAGTAAAGGATCAAAGCATATTACAGGTTCGATTGAAGTTTTTGAGACTCTAACTGAATGGGACTTGAATTTGCATGTGAGGTTGGTGACAAGAGTCAGAAAGTGATCATAGGCTTGGGTGTTTTTCCATTTAGGATGGATTTAGATAGGTATTTATGAGTTCAATATGTACTTTGGGTAATGGAGCTTAGATACTGTGTTTTCTATCTCATTGATCGAGGCGAAGGGGTTTGAGTTGATTTTCTAGTATGGGGAAGTGAAGTAAATAGTCCCAAAGGATTTAACCTTGATGGAGATATCATTTAAGTTATTTATCATGGTTTATATTGGCTGATGGGAAAGCTTATAGATCATGGGAAGAAGTAGGTTCCCGAGATTCAAAGGGATTTAAATAGAGAATATGCAACCCAAGACGGGCGCATGGTCAGTGGGGAGTAAGGATACTTCTGATAGTAAGAAGGAACTGTGGAATAGGCTAAAACTATTTTAGGAGAAGAAGAAGTGTGAAGCTTATAGTGTCAAGGAGACTACCGAGACTAGTGTGGTTCATTCTACATGGTATGCTATTATGGTGGATTCCAGAGGTTGGGTAGTGTCATTGACGATGATAAGATACTTTAGGGTGGTGGAAGTAACTTTTTGGCTAAGAGGGAGTGTCGAAATGTGTATATTGTGAGGTACTCCCACAACCCTTGGGGTATTTGGTTTTTGTGGAGTAGACTTATGAAAATGGAGTTTTATGGGTAATGTACCCAAATGGTGGGTGTTATAACCAAAGTTGTGGGTGCAACACCATGGTTAAAAATGTTAGTTTATTCATTGAAAGCATGTGGGGCACTCCTAAAGGGATAAGGCACATATAGGGTCTCAATTATGTGGGTCAAAGTCAAATAAAAGAGATTTATTTCTATGGAAAATGGTGGTTAAGCAAGTTTTTCTTAGGTCATCTTGAGGATAAGTCATGACCCTTGGTGGAGAATGACACCACCTAAGATCATTATGAATAAGGATGTGGTTAAAGATAAGTTGGCACATCACAAAAGAATTCATCTAAGAAAAGGAGGAGAGCCTAGGAAGGATGTCTACCTAAATAGATAGACAAGATGGAGAAGGAGGATTAAAGTGGTATGTTCTATGATATTATGTATAAAATGGGTTCGAGTTTAACCATGTGAAGTAGCAAAGTTTTCTATGGAGGAAGGATTGTGTCCTTGCATGGTTCTAGTATGAAATGGTCTACATTCTCCTCTGTGATCTATTCCAAGTAGTTCCTTCTATAGCATGGAGGGCCAATGTTCTTAAGTGGTTGGGAAAGAAGGACAAACATCCTATGATGTACTTGGGATGAGGGCAGAGTTCCCTCATATTGTTGCACTAGAATTTAAGGGTTAATAAGGGAGGAAAATTCTAAATTATTTGTGACTGAGGTAACCCAACTGTTATGGTTGTAGAGGTATGTGACATAGATTGAAAATATCATTCAAATTGTTTCCTTATATTGAGTCCTTATTGAGCTGATAACATGTATGTGCAGTGTTCCTTATGTTGATGATTACTACATTGATGAAGTCTAGTTTTAGATAGTGATTAGAGTAGCCCTATGATCAGTGAGTGTATCTTAATTGGTGTGAGGTATTCTTGAATAAGACCTACGTATAGTGATAAATGAGAAGTCTTATCATTTTTGGAGGGTGGTTTTGGTGTGCATTCAAGGACTAGTATTTTGGAGTAGCAAAATTTGGTTAAGTGGGATTGTTTGGTGATGCCCTAGTTAAAATATGTTATGTTGAAAATCACTAATAAGAGGGAAGATTTGAAGACCCTAAGAGCATGAATTATTGGATAAGCGTGAGGGTTTCTAAAGGGTAGTTTATTGAGGCTTTAGATCAATCATCTTGGAGCAGTAAGAGTGATTGATAGAGGTAGATTGGTCAATTGAAGGTACAACCAATTCTGAAGTTGCATAAGAACTCGTGAGAAGTAGAAGTCATGGCCTAAGGACTTTCCAGGTGTTGGGTCTTGAAAATGCCATTCATTTCCATTACACTTTCACTATTATGTCCATTATATCACCTCCATTTCACCCCCATTTCACTACTATGTCACTACATTCATCCCACTTTCATTATCATTGGGCCACATTTATGTTTTTCCAAACTTTATTAATTCTTAGCCTTTTTAAGTGAATTTGTGGTTAAAAATTAGAAAATAATGTGCATATGCTTATACCTAACAAATTGGTTGAGATTGTTGACATGTGTAGGTTGAAAGGAGGCTTCTAGAAGACCCTTATGTGGCACTCTAAGGCCAAATTCGAATTTGAGTGGAAAGAATCATGGGATCATGAGGATATGTGTTGCATCTCCTAATTGTATTGTAACTCTAAGAAGACATGTGTCTTATCAGTTCCTATTTTGATTAGGACTCTAGAGGTAGAGGGAGAGATTCATGGGCTCTCATTAATGAGATGGCTTCTCATCTTTTTGTATAAATAGGATATCTCTCTCCTTCATTTGTTAGTCTCAGCTTAGAGCTTGGCTTGGCTTTTAGTTCTTTAGCTTGGAGTTTGTAGTTCTTCCTTGATGGCTTTTGAAAGCTTTGGAGAGTTTTGTTGTACTTTGTGATTTTGAAGAATTTGAATAAAGCTTTGATGTTCTCAACATGGAAGGAGATGTGAAGTAGATGTCATGGAGCACATTAGAATGTAAGGTAGAGTAGATTTTATTTTGTAGTTTTGCTTTGATTTCATTAAGTCATTTTATTGCTTTCAAGTTTGATAGTTTAGATTTTCCATTCATGCAATTTTAATTGATGTAAGTGTGTTCAACTGGTTGATTGTAGATTAGTTTTTCTTTACATGTTTTTATCAAATAGTGACATGAGATTGGCCTCTCTGCTGACTTTGTTTTTTTTAGCTTTTCAATTTCAGTTATGCTTTGATTTCAGTTAGTTTAGATATCAAATTCTTCATGACATTTGACGTTATCTCCAGAGCCATGGCTTAACCCCAAAAAGCTACTTAGCGAGCTAGTGAAGTGATTTGATTTTACTTTCATTTCTGAAATTAGATATCAGGTCCTTCATGACATTTGATGTTATCTCTAGAGCCATGGCTTAACCCCGAAAAGCTACTTAGCGAGCTATCAGATTATGAGTGAAGTGATTTGATTTTACTTTCATTTCTGCAATTAGATATCAGGTCCTTCATGACATTTGACGTTATCTCCAGAGCCATGGCTTAACCCTGAAAAGCTACTTGGTGAGCTATCAGATTATGAGTGAAGTGATTTGATTTTACTTTCATTTCTGCAATTAGATATCAGGTCCTTCATGACATTTGACGTTATCTCCAGAGCCGTGGCTTAACCCCGAAAAGCTACTTGGCGAGCTATCGAACTATAAGTGAAGTGACTTGATTTTACTTTCATTTGCAAGTAGGTAATTTAGATATCAAGTTCTTCATGTTATTTGACGTTATCTCCGGAGCCATGGCTTGACTCCGAAAAGCTACTTGGTGAGCTATCGGATTATAAGTGAAGTAATTTGATTTTTCTTTCATTTAGATATCAATTCTTCATGTTAGTTGACGTTATCTCCAGAGCTATGGCTTAACCCAAAAAAGCTACTTGGCGAGCTATTGTATTATAAGTGAAGTAAATTGATCTTGCTTTCGTTACTCTGCAATTTTTGGTTTGTTTGAGTGCAATAGTTTAGATTTTATTTCTGTAATTAGATGGGCAGTAGTGATAGTGATTTTATGATCAGTATTTCATCTTTTGTTTGATTTAAGTAGCTGCATATTTACACTTTTGTTCAAGTACTGATTTGATCAATAGCATGTTTTGAGATCTTTTGAAGTGCTAAGTTTTGGAAGTTACCATAAGGGACATAAACCTTGTCTTGAAATCTCTATCCATACTTGACCTTTAAAAGTATTCTTACGACATTAGAATAGGATTTCCATTTACATTAGACACTTTAGGAGATCAACAAGAACAAAACCCCAAAACAAGATAAAAACTATAAAACAACGAAATAAGAAAAAAGGTTAACTAGCACATATGGTGCACCACACTTCATCAGTTTACGATACCCGGATTGATAATTTATGTAGAGCAATTTAAGACATTAAATTGACTAGACACCAGGTTCTCAAGGTCTATGGACCAAAATGGATGAGTTGAGCGATCCTTCAACAAATAAGTCAATTGTATCTTGTTCAAGGGCAGAATTTTGATCATATGCTGTTGGTCTGAAGCCCTACTTTTTCTTGTATCAAGGCTAATTATAAGGGCAATGATGCCTTATATGAGAGCCCTATGTGCGTTGTATTATAGTTTATAATATAACAAATTTTGAGTTAAAAGTTTCTATTGTGTAACTACTTTGATTCACTATTATACATTTTCCATTGTGCAAAGTACTTGTGTTGTGGCATGCTAGTGTGCTTGTGAAGTTGTTTTAGACATAGACTTGATTCTAAAGTGCCAAGGAAAATCAGCATTGGTATCTCATACATCCATGATCTCTCCCACCCCACATCTATATGATGAGGATGAGGATCCCACCATAGTTAGTCCCTTTGACTATGACACTTGTTAGTGAAGTCTTCTCCCACCTATTCCATCATTATTCACCTGGCACCTATCAATTGAATAGTGGAAAAAGGACATGTGATTTCCCCTTAAGAGGATGGAAACACCTAATAGGGTAGTGTATTAGCCACTACTACCTATGGAGGTAATACTATTTTGAGTTTAAAGCCTTGGTTTCGGAAGGAAATCCTTCTTTGAAGTGTCAAATTTCCCATTTCTTACAAGATTGGGTAAATTATATTAAGAAATGATTAAATTTACCTAATTATGTAGTTTCTAGCACTTGATATTGGGTGTAATTGTTTGGTGGTTTCATAGGCATGGCTTGGAAAACTTACTTGGGTCCCAAGCCACTTAAAGGAGCATATTGACACCCACATATGGAGCATTGAGAGCCATGGGTCTTAGAGCTATAAGAAAGCATCATACATGGCCATAAGAACCTTCAACACCCATAATGTTCCAACACTTTTCCCTAAATTGATGACTTTTATGGGATGATGCACATAGACCTAGCATGCCCCCAACTAGGTTAGAACTTCATGAGGGATTGGCAGTTGATAAAAGGCATTGGCGAGGATGGTCTCAAATCTTGAGACATGGGGGGGTTAGTAAAACTATGAGATCCCTCACAGTTAGAGTAGAGACATGAATTTTGACAACTTGGATACCCATGATACCACTTTTTTTCACCAAAATGAAAATTGGGGTCCACATAGGGAGATTAACAGAATTAGGGGAAACCCATAAGATGATTTTAGAGGGCCTCGACTCACATCATGGAACCCTCAAGCCTCAATGATTTCCCTAAGCAAGCCTATTCATGGATGATGTCAGAATTATCACTCACACAACTCACACCTGTTGTAAATTTATTATGTTTTATCATTGGTTATTAGGTCACCTTGTGACATAACTTCTTGTAGCACAATATTTTATGGTTTTTATGGGCATTAGGTTAAAATAGAACTTCTATCTCCTCATATAAATAGAGGAGACATCATTTGTAACATTCATCATCACAAATTGGAGATTTTGGCCTCTCTTTAGAAAATTTTGATTGTATTTTCTTGTGGTAGAGATATGGCGTATGAGTGAACTTTGATATTTGGAGAAAATTGTTTGAATTTGGAACAATTTTCTTGCATCATTGAATGCAATTTCATGTATGTTATATTGTAAATAAGCTTATTGTTAAATAATTATCTTCTTTATGTCTAATATATGGAATATAATATGTTGAAAATATATTTTGAAGAATCTAGATATCATTAATGCATTCATAAATTATTAAATAACATGTGAATTATAGCCATAGTGGTGAACTTTCATTACATATCCTGTGAAACTTCTTGATCCATTACATAGGTAATTACTAGGTTTTTTGATGCTACGACATCATTTATCCCTCCACCTTAGCAACCTTTTAGTCATTTAATAGATCATACACTCCATCCACCCAAGGATAAGGTAGTAGCCCTCCTTTTTTGGTCATCACTTTAACTTTAATCCATCAAGTTTATCTCTCCTCTTCTTAGTCTAATTCGACCTGTTTAAGGACAAGATGTCAAACTAAGTCTTAGTGTGAATTTATAGGCCTATGAGATTTTTGAGATTAGAGATTCTAAATTCCAAGGGAATTATTGGTTTCCTCAAAAATCAATACATTTTGTTGGAATTCACTTCAATGTTATCCATAAATTTTCTTTCTCTAGTATTTTTCCGTAGGGAAAATCCTAACATGGTGTTGCTTTAACTTAGAAACCTACTTGAGGGTTTCAAGAACCTTTTTCTTGTTCATAATAATTGTTTGAAACCCTTTCTCATTGTCTTGAAATTTTTTTATCTTGACACTTAACTTATCAAACAATCCCTATGTCTTGTGCATCATTTAATATGCTTGTATATAAAAAGTGAATTGTTTATTCTTGGAGCCTTGGGCCTAAATTGTGTCTTTCTTGTTTAAGGCTCATTGAGTAAGGTCATACCTCAACCATAATACCATTTAGAAGGCCTTGCATATACTGGGACTCCTCCCATTGACAAAAATCCTTAAAGAGCATGGTGTTTTGGCTGTGGTGACCTTAGGACACTAACCCATTGTTGTTTCTTAGTCTAGTAATATCCTTGTAGGGTACCCCTCTCCAAGGCTTGCTATATTTTGCAGAAACAAGGTTAAATGGGTCCCTCTACTTGATGTCTCCCCTATCTTGTTTCCACCTAATTTTACAACCTTTGTTAGTAGATTCCCCAAGTAGATTGATATGATCTAGGAAATTAGTGACAACCTCCCATTTATTCCATAATGCAATGGTTTCTTGTGGCGGAGAGGAGATACAACACTAATGAATTTTAATAACTCATTGCAGAACAAAGTGCTCTCCCCTTATCCATAAATTATTATCGACATCATTCTCTACAACCTTTTCAATTGCATCCCAATCTACTTGGTTGGATATAAAAGAAAAAGAAAATTCTCAATTGTACATCCCCCACAAAATGATTAGGGTTATAGATAGTGTCATGGATGAAAAAAAATATTTTGATACATATTGTAAAGGATATTCTTCTCATTATGAATACGCGGAGAATAATTCGTGAGAAAAGTGACATGATTAGTAATTTCAAAACGATTGCTAGTTGTTAATGCATTTTTATGAAATAATAAATACTTCTTTTGTAAATAAATTTCATAATGTGGAGGAGGTATGCAAATTAAAGTATCCTCCTCCAACATATGTGTCTAAAATTTTTGGATACTCAACTTTTTTGTTTCCTAATAGGTCCACTTTCTTCCTATCCTCCTCCTCTACCTCACATTCCATCTTACAAATTTATTTACTTTCATCCCATCTATCTTTTAACTCGTTTAAAATTTTCTAGTGCTATTTGAGGGATATTACCTCCTCCTCAGGATAAGCCAACATGTGTTTCCATTTGTCTAATTATTCTTTTATCCATTGTTTGTCTCCCTTTGCTCTAGTTTCAATCTGAATAGTTTTATTAGGAGTGGCATTTTTGGTCTATATTGCCACATCTTTCTTTTCTCTTTCCTCATCAAATGTTTCCTCCATTTTATATTTCATAGATTCCTCGGAAGTAATAAATTTTGCTACTAGGGAAAGGAATTATAACCCTTCAAGATATTTCTCTTCATGTATATTTTCAATACTTTTTTCTACCATTTTGACAGTAGGTGTTCACATAGGAGCATCGATGAATTATTCTATGTGGTCAACATCAAATTTGTAACTAGGAAGGCTACTAATATCGGTAGAAAATGCATCTTTGGGAGTAGAAACAATTACATATATGAGATTTGTATCAACTATTACCTTGATAGTATCAACAACTATATCCATGTTCTCATCATGTGAATATGCATCCAACAAAGTAGTGAAACTAACAACAAGAACACTCCTTTTTGGCTCTTCTGTGTGAGAAAGGTCACCAACCTAAAGCTCTTCAAACCCTAGTTCCTTTGCCACTATTGGAACTTTTGTTATTTTGAGTTATTTGTCAAAGAAAAGTTATTTTGAGTTTTTTGTGTAAGAATTTGAAGTTTCATTGAATAAATTTTGATTTTGATTTTCTATATGTTAATATATATATTTAATTAGTTATTAATGTATTATTATTTGAATATAGAATTTTATTTCATGCATATTGATTATTAAAAATTATTAAAAAAATTGTTTGATACCTAGAGAAAGAAGGCTACAATACAAATTTGCAATTACTATATATTGTAGATTATGTTGAAATTTTCATTTTACTTTTTTACCTTGTTTTTTTTTTTTTCCAGTTCATTCCTTTGCTTAGTTGGAGTTCTTTCTTACTAGTTTATTTCATCTTTATTTGATATTAATGATATGAATTCCTTATGTACAACTAAGTTGCAATATCAAGAAAATAAGGTTTCCTTTCCTGCTTTTGAATAGGATGGAGGAAGAAATATGAAAGCTTCTTCATTGATATAAATTATTCAATAAAAAAATAATTGTTCAGTGGTAACAATTTTGAGAGTGACGGCCTCCACCAATTTAGTAAAGTAATTAGTTGCAGTGAGAATAAATTTATGCTATTTATAATAATTAGGAAATATTTCACTGATTACATCAAGGCCCAACTGTTCGAAAGGTTGATCGATGATGATAGGATACAAAGGTAGTCTAGCTTTCTTATCTCTTATAGTAGAAGTTTGACAAATCTTACATCTATAGACATATGCATGAGCATTAATGGAAAACATGGCTTGGTAATATTGTACATGGAGAATGTTGTGAGGTTTTGTATCACCTTTGAAGTAACCACCACCTAGACCATTGTGAAGTTCCTGTAAAAGCTTATTAGCTTCAATTTTTTCTAAACTCCTTAAAAGCATGGAATCATAAATTTTTATAAACTAGAACCCATTAATAAGTTCATATTGATTTTCTTCAAGTCTCCAGGAATGTTTTTTTCTTAGATTCGAAATGAATAAGAGTCATGCCATGAGTCATAAAATAGATTAATTATGCATGTTGAGAAATAGAAGTGACTGGAATAACACACACTTAATGTAAATCATCTAGTACCTGGTCTTCTAAACTATTTTTTGATTTTGAATCTAAAGTTTGTGTAACTAGCTTAAATAGGCATTGGACTCAAACAATAGTAGTAGGATTCACTTCCAAATCATATTATTGTAATGAAGAGACCCAATGAGCTCCCTTTCAACTAAGGTATTTTTAAATTAAGAGATTTCGAACAACGAAATAGGGTACAATTATCTTAGTGTGTGATTTGATTAGGAAGGGTCTTAAATTCTTAATCAATTTGAATATTTCATATGCTTATTTTTCCACATATGATTATTTTAGCTATGCTCCATGTAATCATGAACTATTAAATGTTAATGGTACTTCCACATCTTGATCATTTTTTTTGTGTCAGAACAACCACATAAGATTGATCAGAAGAAAAATTATAAAAAGTAATTTATTTATCATAATTAGGTGAGCAAAAGGAGGATCTTGTAGAATGGCTTATTTGATAGAGAAAATATGTATTTTATATCACACTCCATTTAAATGTTGCATTCATTTTAATCATACCTTATATAGGCAATACTATTTGTGCAGAAACAAGGATAAAAAGCCTCACAAAATTAATTTGTGCTAAAAATGACTGCATGGATTTATTTTTTTGTGGAAGTGGAATTTCGAATATGGATTTTTCTCTATCAGGGTCTATTATTATCCTATCTTTGGAAAAAAGAAATCCTAAAAGTTTTCATCCTGATAAACCAAAAAATGAATTTTGGGACTTGAAGAGATACCATATTTCCTATAATGTTCAAAAACTTATTTTAAATCATGAATATGCTATTTTCATCATTTATAAAATATATTAATATCATATAGATAAAAAAATATCAATTTTATTAATTAATCCCCTAAAAAGAAATATCCATCAATTTTAAAATATTTCCCTAAAATTAATTAGATCAAATGACATCTTTTGGTAAGAATAGGTTCCCCATTTAGCCCTAAAAGTAGTTTGAAATATATCATTAGGATGAATGATGATTTGATTGTATCTTCAAAATCCATCAAGAAAACACATCAATTTAAATTTGACTATAGATTGGAAGATCTACTCCATAGGAGGCAATGGAAAAATATATTTTTTCAGAAGCCTTGTTAAGATTTCTGAAGTCAATGTAGATTCCAATATCTCCATTGTTTTTTCTAACTAGAATCAAATTTTATACCCATATTGAATTCCTAACAAGAAAAATATTCTTGGTGTTCAATAATTTATCCAATTCAATTTTGAATTGAGGCTTAAGGTTGGGATGGATTTTCCTCAATTTCTATTGGACAAACTTCTCATTGGGTAACATTAGTATGGTATGATATATAATCGAGTTATTATAGGTCTTGATATCATCATTATTCTATGAAAATACCTCCTTATATCTTTTCAACATATGAATAAAACCTAATCTTTCACCTTGAGAAAGTCCTAGACCTAGATTCATATTTTTTGGATTTATGTCTAAACCATGATTAATGATTTAAAATCCTAAGGAAGAGTTAGAAGTTTTACAATTGTTAGGCCTATTAAATTTATCCTTAACAAAATATTCCAACTTGAATACATATTTGGTTTTCAACTTTAATTTCATTGGACGATTCGTTTAATTCTCTATCATGAGAGTATTCATCAATTACCTTATTTCCATATGTTCCTTCTGAAGTGAGGAAATTTATGATTGTTAAAAGCTCTCTAGTTATAAACATTATTAAGAATGGATGGCAGGGAAATTTATTCAATTGGGAAGCAATCAAGGATGAAGTCTTTGGGAAGTATGAGCCTAGGAGTAACGTTGGCTAAAATATCAACACCTGTATTTTGTAACCTTGAGATCAAACTAATATTAATCTATAGAAAATGAGAGGTTAATTCTTGAACAAGCAATTGATAACATTTTAAGTGACTGGAAAAATAGTAAGTAGTGTTTCGTACTTGTTTAATAACTATCTCGAAGTCACCAAAAACCTTTGAATATTTAACCTCTAGGCTTATTGCTTTTCTCAGTCCCTGCACAAGTGCTTCATATTCAACAATGTTATTTGTACAATCAAAGTCTAATGTATAGGTGAGCATGGTTTTCTCTTTTTTATGGTTAATTAAGATGCACCCTACATTTCAACCATCATTAGAATTTGAGCCATCAAAATACAACGTCTAGAAAATATTTTCTAAAGTTTTATTTACACATGAATCTACAAGATTTACATAACAAGAAGTATCATTATGCAAAAAATTCTTAATTTCTGAACAAACAAATGTAGATGAATAAAGAGATAATTGAGTAAAAAAATTACCAAAATAAAATTCCACAAAATAATTACCCAAAATGTTATTAGTAAAGGAAATAGGTTCGTTCTCTTCTTCCAAGTCAGTGACAATATATTTCATGTGCTTTTCCTGATCAATTATGATCTAATTGGACTTACCATTGTATGATAACCAGAGATGTGACTATTCAGTTGCAAAATATCCCTTTAACTTTTATGGAAAATCTCTATTCAAAATAAGACCATAAAATTTGAGAAAAATAGTTATTAAAACATCAATGATTTGAAATACCTTAAGTTGGGATGATAACCTAATTAAGACCTCTTTTATTTATCCTAAAACCCTAACTTTTCATTTATCAAGTCACACTATTTGAGTGGCCAATTCATGAGTTTTAACATTAAATTATAAGTTGATAGAATATGGCATAATGTTGGAGGAGGCAACAGAATCCACTAAAAAATTATGTACATTCTTATTAAAATTATTAAAAATTATAAGGAAAAGTGGAGTTTGAGAATTAAAAATATCGCCTATAAGAATTGAATTTTCTTACTTCATTTTGTCAGAAAATGGAGGAGGTTTTGTTTTGGTTTGGGTATCTATTGTCCTAGTTGTTGTAGAAGTAGTCACTAGAGGAGAGATTGGAGTAGCATTTAATAATAATAATAAATGTTGCTATTTAATTTTACTGGCCTCATAAAGTGAAATATCATCCTTTGTTTTCTTCATATCTTATACAACATTATACTCTATGCTATCAAAAGTTATGAGAGCTTTGGGGGAAGAATTATCTAAAGTGGAACTTTTAGTAGCATGAGGAGGAGAATCGGAAGGTGGAGTAGGATTCTTCTTTATTGAAGAAGAAGAACTAGTAGGTGAATCTTTAATTGATGAAGGGGCATTTACAGGAATTTGGTTGGTAGTATGTGTACTAACAGAACTTTTTATTTAGGCAATAAAAGGAGGGATTCTTCTTCATAATCATCTTCTAAATGTGAACCTATAAAATCCCAAGAAACATCTGCATCTGTTACCTCTTCTTCTTCCTTTTCTTCTTAAGTTTGTTCAACTCCCCCCTCCCCCCCCAACTTCTTTGTCTTATTATTCTGTAGTAGAAATTTGAGCTGGAGGTGGATTTTGTTGTCCCCTTCTCAAAGGTATGAAAGATATTCTCGAAGAAGATTCCTCTTTAGCTTGTTTCTTAACATCAACTACTTCATTCGACATAGCTTTTTTTCACTTGATGTAATCCTTCCATATCAAGTGCATATTTAGCAATCTTCTTTTTCTTCTCTTCCTAAAATGTAACCTTCTTGGTAGGATTCTTTCCATCAATAGGAGCTTTCCTGGAAAGAGCAAGAATTCTTTTTCGATATCTATTCCCTCTTTCATATTGTCTGTGACAGTTGTTTTCTAAGCTCTATGTACAAACATAACCATTGATGAAGGGAGGGATCAAATATACCAATCAATCGAAACATCTTCAACCGATTTAGAAGTGCCTATAATATTATTCAAAATTCTATTGAATCAAGAGTTTAAATCTTCAACTTTTTCATGAGGGCCCATATTTGTATTATATGATGCAATTATTAAAGTGGTGAGAGTCTTATCATCACTTAATTTCTTTAGTAATGTTTCTTCAAAAGTATCACAAATAGAAATGGAGTCAATAGCTACAAAAAATTACAAGGATTCAAACTTACCTTCAAAAGTATATGGAAGTAATCTACAAAAAACATCTTCTTCAGAAACACCATTTAGATTGAAGGCCAACATGAAGTTGTGAATATGTTATTTCAAAGGAATATCATTATCATGATTAAATTTTGGTAACCACCTTTCAGGATGTTTGGGAAGAGGATCTAATGGATGTTGTAGATTCATAATCCCTAGGGTTTCATACGGTATTTATGCCATTCTCATAGAGGTAGAGGTTTTAGCAGTTGTAGAAGCACATGTAGTAGCAGTGGATAAGGAAGGACTTGTTATATTGGTAACGATTGGGATGACTTTAGGTTAAGTGGAAGAATGAAATGTAGATGAGGTTGAAAGAGAAATATTATATGATAGATGAGTAGTAGTTGAAGTAATTGAAGGTGAACTCGAAGAGATACTTCTACTAGCTAATGAATCAAAACCTATAACATGTTTCTTTCGATAATGAGTGTCTAGAATAATCACAAAGGATGTAATTCCTAACTTCTCACTTTGAGCACTGGTCAGAACATGATAGATCTTTGGTGATGAGGTAACACTTCCCTCAGAGGGTTCAGATGCTTGAGGTTGTTATCCCAAAGTTGATAATCCTTCAATCTTTTGAATAATACTTTGATCTAAGGGGAAAGAAGTGGATCTTGAGGTAAAGGTGTATTGAATGAAGGCTTACTAGAGGATATTATAACAGTGCTAGGAAGTTTGTGGGAAGGCTCAACAACTTCAAATCATGTGGGAGGTAATCGTGAATGGGATCTAGAAGTTGGAGGAGAGATTAAGTGTGGATATGGACTTTATGAATGTCTTGTAGTTTTCGTATGAGATCTTCTTGCCATTCATAGTCTAATGGCCCTACTAGCACTAAAAATGCTGATGGAAAAAAATTATCCTTATCCATATTTGGGAGACAACTCGTCAAAGCCCTAAATTAGACTATTTTCTATTTGGATTGGTGGTTCCGAGTGGGTTTGAATTGGGTCCAGTTACCCATAAAAAGATTATTGTAGTGGATGAAGTCTTGGAAAGCATGGATGATATACAGAAGGAATGTGAATGGATTGGTAATATTTGATGAAAAAGTAAATTGAAATATAAACTAAACTCTAATAACTACATAATAACCTAGGTGCTAATACTTTATGTTCAAAAAATAAATATAACTAATATCCGAAAATAATGATCTTCAAGTTATTCCATTAACTAAAGAAATAAGAACATAAATTAATTTAATTAAATAGTTAATTCAATTAATTTCGTAAAATGTTCATATATAATTCTTGTTTCTCTTATACTTACGATCAATAGATAAGAATATATCAAAAAGTGACAATATTTCAAACGACTAATCATAAGCACAAGAAACAAAGCATAAGATAAGATTCCACTTATAAATCAAAGGAAAACATATATGATAAAAGTACCAATTCTTCTTTACTCTTCATATATCTAGAATCAACTAGTGGTTCATCTCGTATTAAAGAAATCTTAGAGTACAATATTGTAACAAGGTTATTATTACAAAATTTCAGAACCCCTAAGCCTGAGCTCAATAGGCCTTTAAATAGTTTTTCAAAAAAATAGAGAGAATAGTTATCACTCTAATATTCTCTCAACTGAAGAAAAAAAAATCTGGAATGAAATAGACATTAATTATAATTTGAAACAAATTAATCAATTCATATGAACCACTATAGATATCAAGCCAGTGGGAATTTACCAATCATGATAAACTTCTAAAAGTGATGTTAGCTTGGGAGGACAATAATGCCTAATGTTCAACTAACAACTGAAAGGATGAGCTTGCCGAGGTGGAAATAATTGAGATTCCTATAAAATAATAACCTTGGTTACTTAAATTTAACAATGTGTCTTGATTAAAAAATCTGATGTCAATTCGAAATATTCCTTTTGCTTACTCGATCCTTTTACTACATTCTACCATCTTAGTTTTCCAGTTTAGTTTTAGTACATCAGCCTATGGGAAAACCTCCTCTTCATCATTTGATAACATATTAGCTTGCTTGAGTGAATGGGTGATAGATTTAAAATTGAATTGCAAATCCTCTCAACATCATTGACCAATTTCTTATCCAAGCATATCTTATCCTTCCAAGTGTGGAGTGTTGTAGACTTTTGAATTTCATTAATTTTTGGGAAGTTTGGATAGAATATTTTAAGGTATTCTTTCCATTGCAAGAATTCACCGAGATTATGTATGGTTTCATCATATTGGATTTCAATATCAATAACTTCATCAACCAATGAATCAACCAACTTGTTTTGAGCCTAAGTCAAACTTAACCTATTACAGAGGAGTTGTTATTGATGTTAAAGTTGTTGGCTTAACTCAATAGATTCATGTTTGAATTTAACAATATCTAAAGAACATCCCTCTATCTTCTTTATCTTCTATTGTAGCTCGTTAATCTTGTCATCTCTCTACTTAATTTCAGACTAGTATTGATCTTTAACCAAGGTGACTTGTACCTGCAATTGTGCTTGAAACTATGAAGATAATCACTCTCATTGTTGTATTTTTTCATTTTGATCCTTCATCAACTCTTTGACCCAGGTTTCTTTATCTACATTGGTAGTAGTATAAGCTCCTACATACTAGATTAATTCCTAAAGCTCTTCATGAGGGGCTATTGAAGTTTCTTTCTAGATTATTTCTAATGAGGAAGGTTGTAAATCAATGCTTGTTATTAAGGTTTGTGTATCAGCAACCTCTCTTTTCTTCTTCCTCTTATTTAGAATATCTTTATGTTCAAGACTCTAAAATACTTCTATTGGTGGAATCTCCTCAACATTTAATTGAACTACAGTGGTTGGAGATACTATAATTGTTTCCATATTAAGCTAAGTGTTGCTAAATGTTTGGGTAATGACACTTAGTTGTGTAAGATACAATTTTAAGGAATCAATAGAAACATTCATTGGTTGATGTATAATTTTGGTAGAAGTATTTGTTTCAAACAATTTTTCTTCCTTTCCTAATTGAAATGGTGATGAAATGATCTGCATAAATATTTTCTAGTTTTTGACGATATTATTAACCAATGGATTCAATAAAGAAGTTTTTTCTAAGTATTTGTAGAAGAAAGTTGGATTAGAGTGGTATCCTAGGGAGTAGCCTATGTCAAAGAACTTATAGTATTTTCTATTGTAAAATCATCTTAAGGTAACTTGAGTAAATTTAAAGGTGAGGTAGATTTTCAGGCGTCAATGAAAACTAATTATTTTTTTATATTTGTATGGGGACAACTCCACTAATTTATTACAAATAGATGTGTAATATGGAGCTCCATAAAATATATTTTTATAATGTTTGACTTCACGAACATAGCTTTTAATATGTGCATCACTAGATATATTCCCATCCACTTTGGAAGGGCCATGTGGTTTTGTAGGGATAATGGCTACTTTCAAGTCATATAAAGGTAGGAGTTCCTTTTTGACATGCATATAGTTTTGGAGGGTAAATAAACGAATCTTCAAAGGGAACTATGGCCAAATACTCTTAGAGGATTTCTTTAGCTCAAGGGTTATACCAGTTTCGATAGTTTGATAGGAAAAATCTATACGTAAAACCTTGTTTAGAATGTACAGGTGAAGAACATGTCGATTATTGTTACTTCACCAAACCCTAATGCAAGTAAAAATATCTTGGATGAGTCAATCCCTATGTTGGGTCCCTATAATACTAGTGATTACCCCATTACTATTGTAGTTGTATCCCTTATTAACATTGTTGTGCCCCTA